>JAINDJ010000135.1:0-58167 GCA_019845555.1 Aristolochia fimbriata | reverse complement strand
AATGGAATTTGAAAAAACATTTATGACTACTTCTCATTGTAAGAGAATTTGAAGAAATTTTTGGCAATAAATGCTATAGTAAGAGAGTTTGAAGAAAATTCATGGTTGAAAGCTATTGTTAGGGAATTCTACAAAATCATGGTTCATGGCTCTAGTAAGGATTTTAAGGAAAATAACTTGTCGGAAGTTTCTAGTACGTGCATTTAAGAAAAATCATAGCTAAAGGGTATGGTAAAAGGGAATTTAAAGAAAAATGAAATTTTGAAGGCTCTATGGAATTTTAAGAAAAATCATGGTGACTCGGGCTATGGTAACTGAATTTTTTGCAAAACTACCGGATTTGAATGCAAATTGTAAGAGAATATTAAAAAAAAATGGAAGAAGGCTATTAAAAGAATTTGAAAGTGTAAATAATGGTTGAAGGCTATTGTAAGGGACTTTTTGTCAAAAATTATGACTAAAGGTTTTAAATATAGAATTAATAGAAATTTGTAAAAGGCTTTTAGTTAGGGAATTAGAAGGAAAATCATTACTGAAGCCTATAACAAGGGAATTTTTAGGAAAAATCATGGTTTAAGGCTTTAGTTAAAGAATTTAAAGACAATAATGGCTAGGGTATTTTTGGAAAACTCATCAAGCTTAATGCCATAGTAATGGAATTTAAAGAAAATAATGGCTGATGGTTGTAGTAAAGAGAATTTTAAAAATATGAGCTGATGGCAATAGTGAGAGAATTATATGAAAAGTCGAATTGATGGCTTCAGTATGGGAATCTGATGTCAAATCAATCTAAAAGTTATCATAAGGAATATTAACAAAATCATTGCATAATGGCTGTTGTAAGTAACTTGAAGGGAAATCATGGTTGAAAGTTATAGTAAAGGAATTTTGACAAAAAATAGAAGGCTGTAGTAAGAAAAATTTGAAGAAATTTGCACAAGGCTACAATATAGGCTATTGAAGAAAAATAATGGCTATTGGAAAAGGAATTTTATGAAAAATAATGGGTGATTTCAAATAAAAAAATTTGGCTGATCTTGTAGTATGAGAATTTTTAGAAAAGCCAGAGCTGAAGGGGTATAGTAAAGGGAATTTTTAAGAAAAAATCAAAACTGAATGCTAGTAAGGAAATTTCAAGAAAAATCATTGCTGAACACTATAATAATAGAATTTGAAAAACATGGTTTAAGGCTACATTTAAGGATAAAAAAGGATTTAGTAAGAGAATTTGAAGAAGAACAATGGTTGAAGGCTATAGCAAGGGGCTTCTTAACAAAAATTTTGACCTAATGCTATAGTAAGAGAATTTGAAAAAAAAGAATTGTGTGTGGCTATAGTAAAAATTTGAAGAATCTGTAATGACCTGATATTGGGGGAATTTTATAAAAAATCATTGTTTAAGGCTATAGTACATGATTTTAAAATAAACAAACTTGGCTAGTTCTTGTAGTAAGAGAATTTTAAGAATAATTGAAACTTAAGGATATAGAAAGGAATTTTAAGAAAAATCAAAACTGAATGCAAAAGGAAGGGAATTTTAAGAAAAGTCATTGCCTAAGCCTATAATAATAGGAATTTGAAGAAACCAATGGTTCAAGACTATATTAAGGGAATTTCACAAAAGTCATGAAAAAGGGTGCCTAAGAGAATTTGAAGAAAAATAATGGTTGAAGTCTGAGAAAGGGCACTATTGACCAAAAATTATGAATAAAGGATATAGTAAGATAATTTGAAGAAATTATAGTAAGGGAATTTTGAAAAAAAAAAAATCACAGCTGAAGGCTATTGTAAGGAATTTTAAGAAAAATCAAGGTTTAAGGTCAGTAGTATTGGAATTTAAAGAAAATCATGGCCCGAAGATTTTAGTAATAGAATTTTGATAAAAACACCGATGGAAGGCTATGCTAGGGGAATTTTGAGAAAATTCATAATTGAAGGCTATAGTAAGAGATTTTAAAATATAGTCATGGTTGAAGGGTAAAAAGTAAGAGAATTTAAAAAGAAAGAGTGTGGTTTTATAGGTTATATTAAGAGAATTTTCACCAAAATCTGTCAAAAAAGGCTTTAAAAAAGAAATTTGAAGAGAAATCATGATCAATGGCTATAGTAATGGAATTTTTAAGAAATTCTATGACTAATTGCTATTATGCAAGAATTTGAAGAAATTTTTTGGCACAATGCTATAGTATCAGAATTTGAAGAAAAACTCATGGTTGAAAGCTATTGTAAAAGGAATTTTAGGTAAAATCACGATTTTGCTCCTAGTAAGGGATTTTAAAAAGGGAAAAACATGGCTGCATATTTGAAGGTAATTGAAAGAAAATTTAAAAATGATGGAAGAAGGCTATAGTAAGAGAATTTGAAGTAAAATAATGGTTGAAGGCCATAGTAAAGGGACTTTGACAGGGATATTAACAAAATCATAGCGTAAAGGCTGTTGTGGGATTTTGAAGGGAAATCATTATTAATGTTATAGTAAAATTTTTTGGAAAAAAAAAATAACAGAAGTCTATAGGAAGAAAAATTTGAAGAAATTCGTAAGCACTAGGCTATAGTAAGGGTGTTTGAAGAAAAATAATGACTCTAAGGCTATTGGAAATTTAATTTAAGAAAAATCATGGTTTAAGGCTATAGTAAAGGGATTTAATAAAAATATTGGGTGATGCTTGTAGTAGAAAAATTTTAAGAAAATCAGTGGCAAGGGTGGTATGGTAAGGAATTTTAATAAAAATCAAACTAAATAATTATAGTAAGGGAATTTTAGGAAAATGATTTTCATTGAACCATAATAATAGAATTAGAAAAAAAAACTCGATCTAAAGAATAATAGTAAGGGAAATTTTTTAAAAATCTTGTAAAAAGTTTAAAAAGCAAAATATTTGAAGAAAATAATGATTGAAGGCTATAGTAAGGGGTTTTAACAAAATTATGACTTAATGTTATAGTAAAAGAATTTGGAAGAAATTTGTTGCAGAAGGCTATAGAAAGGGAATTTGAAGAAAAAACAATGTTGGAAGGCTATAGTAAAGGAATTTTAAAAAAAAAACTGGCTATTTATGACAAGTAATGGAATTTAAAGAAAAATCATGGGCTTAATATTTTAGTGAGAGAATTTTAAGAAAAAAAACAAAGCTGAGGGTTATTCTAGGGGGAATTTTAAGAAATTCATTATTGAAGGCTATAGTAGAGATTTGAAGTAAAATCATTGACTAAAGGCTAAAGTAAGTGAATTTAAAGAAAACCTGGTTTATAGGCTACATTAAGAGAATTTTCATAAAAACATGGCCAAACGCTTATATAGATAGGAATTTGAGGAGAAATCACCATGATCCAATGGCTATAGTTTTGGAATTTAGAACAAGTTAATATATAATTGCTTTATTGTAAAAGAATTTTGAAGAATTTTTACACAATGTTATAGAAAGGGAATTTGAAGAAAAATCAAGGGTGAAAGCTATTGTAAGGGGGAACTTTTGTAAAATCATGGTTTTGCGACTTTTAGTAAGTGGATTTCAAGGAAAAACATGCTGTAGTTTTTAAAGCGTGTTTTTAAGAAAAAAAAATCAAAGCTGAAAGGTATAGTAATGGAATTTTTAAGAAAATGAAATTTGTAGGCTATATGGAATTTAATGAAAATCATGGCAGTATATATGGTAATAGAATTTAAAAATTACCGCTGATGGTAAATTGTAAAAAGAATTTTAAAAAAAATGATGAAGAAGGTTATTGTAAGAGAATTTGAAGTAAAATAATGGTTGAAGGCTATAGTAAAAGGTACTTTTGTCAAAATTATTATGACTAAAGGCTTGAGAAAGAGAAATTGTAGAAATTGTAACAAGGCTATAGTTAGGGAATTAGAAGAAAAATCATTGCTGAAGGCTATAACATGTGAATTTTAGGAAAAATCATGGTTTAAGTCTATAGTTAGGGAATTAAAAGAAAATAATGGCAAAGAATTTTTGGGAAAACCTATGTTTTAATGCTATAGTAATGAAATTTAAAGAAAATAATGGCTGAATGTAGTAGTAAGAGAATTTTTAAAATAAGAGCTGAAGGCAATAGTGTGTGAATTATAAGGAAAAGTCTTAATTAGAAGGCTATAGTAAGGGAATCTGAAGTCAAATCAAGGCTAAAGGTTATCGAAGGAATATATATAAAATCAAAGGTAAAGGCTGTTGTAAGAATTTTGAAGGGAAATCATGGTTGAAAGTTTAGAAGGCAATAGTAAGAAAAAATAATGGCTGAAAGCTATCGGAAAAAGAATTTTAAGAAAATCATGGTTTATGGCTATTGTAATGGATTTAAAATAAAAAAAAAAAAACTTTGGCTGATGCTTTGTATTAAAAGAATTTTAAGAAAAATCAGAGCGAAGGGTATAGTAACAGTATTTTAAGAAAAATCAAAATTGAATGATATAGTAAGGAATTTTAAGAAAAAATCAAATGCTGAAGGCTATAATAAAAGAATTTGAAGGAAGTATGGTTTCAAGGCTATATTAAAATTTTCAAAAATCTTGAAAAAAGGCTAAGCTGAAGGAATTTAAAGAAAAAATAACAGTTTAAGGCCATAGTAAGGGGCTTTGACCAAAACTATGACTAAATGTTATAGTAAAGAAAATTTGAAGAAATTGGCAGAAGGCTATTGTAAGGGAATTTAAAGAAAAGTAATTACTGAAAGCTATTGGAAGGGAATTAATGAAAAATCATTGTTTAAGGCTATAGTAAGGGATTTTAAAAAAAAAAAAACATGGCTAATTTTTTGTAGTAAGAGAATTTTGAAGAAAAACCATGACTGATGGTATAGTACAGGAATTTTAAGAAAAACAAAATAGAATGCTAGAGGAAGGGAATTTAATAAAATCGTTGTTGAAGTCTATAATAATAGAATTTGAAGAAAACAATGGTTCAAGTCTATATTAAGGAATTTTATAAAAACCATAAAATAACACTAAGTAAGAGAATTTGTAGAAAAAATAATTGTTGAAGGCTATAGAAGAGGACTTTGACCAAAATTATGAGACTGAAGGATATAGTAAAGATAATTTGGAAGAAATTGGTCACAAGGCAATAGTATGGGAATTTGAAGAAAAAAATCACAACTGAAGGCTATAGTAAAGGAATTTTAGGAAAAGTCTTGGTTTAAGGCTGTAGTAATGGAATTTAAAGAAAATCATTGGAGAAGATTTTAGTAATAGAATTTTAAGAAAAACAGATGAAGGCTATGCTTGGGGGAATTTTAGAAAATTCATAATTGAAGGTTTTAGTAAGATATTTAAAATAAAATCATTGTTGAAGGCTAATGTAGAATTTTAAGAAAAAAACACAGATGAAGGCTATGCTAGGGGAATTTTAGAAAATTCATAATTGAAGGCTATAGTAAGATATTTAAAATAAAATCATGGTTGAAGGCTAAAGTAAAATTTTAAGAAAACACTGCATTAGTTTTAAGCTGGGGAATTTTTAGAAAATTCATAATTGCAGGCTATAGTTAGAGATTTGAAATAAAATCATGGTTGAAGGCTAAAGTAAGAGAATTTAAAAGAAGACTATGGTTTTATAAGGCTATATTAAGAGAATTTTCACCAAAAATGGCTTCGGGCTTTAGAAAGGAATTTGAAGAGAAATCATGATAAATTAGTATATAGTAATGGAATTTTGAAAATAGTTATGACTAATTTCCATTGTAGGAGAATTTAAAATTTTTTTGGCACAATGCTATAGTAAGGGAATTTGAAGAAAACTCATGGTTAAAGCTATTGTTAGGGAATTTCAAGTAAAATCATGGTTTAAAGCTCTAGTAAAGGATTTTAAGGAAAAAAAAACATGCTGAAGGACTTAGTAAGCGTATTTTAAAAAAAATCAGAGCTGAAGGGTATAATAAGGAATTTTAAAGAAAACTGAAAATAGAAGGCTATATTGAATTTTAAGGAAAAATCATGCCTGAAGGCTATGGTAATAGAATTTTAAAAAAAACTAGAGTTGAAGGCAATTGTAATTGAGTTTGAAAAAAAAATGATGAAAGAAGGCTATAGTAAAGAGAATTTGAAGTAAAATAATGGTTGAAGGCCATAGTAAGGAACTTTTGACAAAAATTATGACTAAAGTCTTTAGAAAAAGAATTTGAAGAAATTCATTGCATAGGGTATAGTTAAGTAATTAGAAGAAAAATCATTTCTGAAGGGCTATAACAAGGGAATTTTAGGAAAAATCATGGTTTAAGGCTATAGTTAGGTTATTTAAAAGAAAATAATTGCTAGGGAATTTTAGGTAAACTCATTTTAATGCAATAGTAGTGGAATTTAAAAGAAAAATAATGGCTGAAGAAGGTTGTAGTAAGAGAATTTTTTAAAAAAAAAAGAGCTGAAGGCAATAGAGTGATAATTATATAAAAAGTCTTAATTGAAGGCTATTGTATGAGAATCTGAAGTCAAATAAAGACTTAAAGGCTATTGTCAGGAATATTAACAAAAATTATTGCATAAAGGTTGTTGTAAGGAATTTGAAGGAAAATCATGGTTGAAAGTTATAGTGTGGAATTTTGAAAAAAAAAAATAACAGAAGGATGTAGTATGAAAATATGAAGAAATAAAGGACTCAAGGCTATAATAAGGGTATTTGAAGAAAAATAATGACTGAAGGCTATTGGAAAGGAATTTTATGAAAATTCATGGCGATTTAAATAAAAAAAATTTGGTTGATGCTTGTGGTAAGAGAATTTTAAGAAAAATCAGAGCTAAAGGGTATAGTAAGGGAATTTTAAGAAAAATCAAAATTGAATGCTATAGTAAGGGAATTTCAAGAAAAATCATTGTTGAGGGGCAATAATAATAGAATTTGAAGAAACTATGGTTCCAGTTCATGGGGAATTTTTTCAAAAATCTTTAAAAAGGTTTTAGTAAGAGAATTTGAAAAAAATAATGGTTGAAGGCTTTGTAAAGGGGCTTCTAACCAAAATTATGATTGAATGCTATAGTAGATAATTTGAAGAAATTCATAGAACAAGGCTATAGTAAGGGAATTTGAAGAAAGTAATGACTGAAGGCTATTAGAAGTGAATTTTATGAAAAATCATTGTTTAAAGGTATAGTAAGGGATTTTAAATAAACAAACTTAAGTTCTGGTAGTAAGATAATTTGAAGAATAATTGGTACTTAAGGGTATAGAAAGGGAATTTTCAAAAAAATCAAAACTGAACGCTAAAAGGAAGGGAATTTAAGAAAAATCATTGCTTAAGTCTATAATAATAGAATTTGAAGAAAGCAATGGTTCAAGGCTACATTAAGGGAATTTTATAAAAATCATGAAAAAAGGCTAAGTAAGAGATTTTGAAGAAAAAACAATGGTTGAAGGCCATCAAAGGGGACTCCTTTGACCAAAATTATGACTGAAGGATTTTGTAAGATAATTTGAAGAAATTCGTGGCATAAGGCCATAGTATGGGAATTTGAAGAAAAATCAATGGCCAAAGGCTATAGTAAAGAATTTTGGGAAAAATCTTGGTTTGAGGCTGTAGCAATGGAATTTAAAGAAAATCATTGGCCAAGATTTTTGTATTATAATTTTAAGAAAAAACACAGATGAAGGCTATGCGAGGGGAATTTTAAGAAAAAAATCATAATTAAAGGCTATAGTAAGAGATTTGAAATAAAAATCATGGTTGAAGGCTATATTAAGAGAATTTTCACCAAAATAGTGGCAAAAGGATTTAGAAAATAATTTGAAGAGAAATCAAGATCAATGGCTATAGTAATGGAATTTTGAAGAAATTTATGACTAATTGATATTGTAAGAAATTTTGAAGAAATTTTTGCACAATGCTATAGTAAGGGGAATTTAAAAGAAAACTCATGGTTGAAAGCTATTGTTAGGGAATGTTATGTAAAATCATGATTTATGATGCGATCCCAGCTAATCACTACCAAGAGGACTAATCAATGTAATATAGACTTTATGCAAGTCCTAATATCATCCCACAAGGACCAAGCTAATAGATAATTGCTTTTCTAGTTTAAAACCAAAGTTTGAGAAATTGATTGGAAAGGAGTTATGAAAACAGAAAATAAAACTAATCTACCTAATCCTATAGAGATCAAGAGAGGGCTTTTGATAAAATACTTATGGAAAAAGGCATTGGGAATCCAATTCCTCCCTAGGCAATTCTGAGATTGAATAGAAGTTGAGCTTTGGAAATCAATTTTTGACGAGCTTATAAAACCATGGCTACAATCCAAGATCGGCATCACCTGTTTCTATCTCCTAGAGTAAACCTAGATAGCATGATTGACTCCACTTGATAGAATAAATATGAAGCTCATTGTGTCATAGGCAAATCAACTAATCCAACAGGGTATTACTTTAAGGTCGAGGATTAACCCAAGGATTAGTGATCTACCTAGTGCATAAACTCATAAAGATTTGTAAAAATCATATCACCATGTCTTAACTTAAGCCTAGCATCACCTTATAACCAGTACATAGCCAGACAGTAAGTATGAATCAAGAATTAACAACATGGAAAACTCATTCATGCACCAAATTGAAAACCAATTAGATTATAAAGTATTAATCTCATTACATGCCTAGGGAGTCATGGACTCCCAATATAAATGACTACTCCATGCTGAACATTAAAGAACAAAATAAGGTCTTGAATACAACCATGAAGAAGAAAAGAAAAGATAAACTAAGTACAAACTTCCCTTAAGAAGGATTTACTTGTTGAACATGACTCCCAATGACTGCTCCTCCTCCTTGCCTCAAAAGCTTCAATAGGGGCGTCTCCCTCTGCCTCTCAAGACTCTCTCTAAACTAATATATAAAATAGAAACTAAATTGAAAACTGAATGCTAGAACTGGATGTAAAAATTTGGATCTAAAACTGGATCTAAAACTCGATGTTTTGAGCTCTGCCTCGGACCCCTATTTATACTTGAAACTCTGTCCAGACCTTGTAATTTTAGCTTCTGTCCAGGGTGTGGTGTTGTCTTCCCGACCTCAGAATTGGATGAAATTGCATCAGGACCTTCCTTCTATAGTCCTTCCCTTGCTCATGAAATTTTAATCCATTCTGAGTTGGGAAACTCGAGATATGATGAGAGGAAATTGCCTGGTTTCTACTTGCTAATTTCTGCACGGGGTCCACCACTTTGGAGATGTGAAACTCGAGAAGCCTAGCTTGGATTAGCCTAAATTTTCGTAACAAGATCCTCTGTAGCACCAGGAAGCTTCATTCCAAGTTTGGCTTCAATTGGGTTCGAAACTCCATGTATGCTCTCCCAAATTTCGGTTTATCTCCTTCCTTTTAGCAGCAGATTCTTGTTTTGAATTAACTTCTTCTCTTTGACCATTCAATGCATCTGACTCAAGTATATTACCTTAAACTCTTCGTGGAAACCTTCCTTAGACGCGTTTGAGACTCCTTCTCCCAAGTTTGGATTCGATTTGATTGCAGGTTCCCGAGATTTTTTGCAACTTAGTGTGGGTTGAGTAATTGGTGCGGTCACGCCAAAATAAGCTTAAAATGGTGCGGTCGCATGCACTGGAGCAGAGTACTTGTATGGAAAGAGTTCTGGTCGTGTTTGGCAGCCTTCAGAGTCCATTTTGGCGGTCGCACCATTTTTGGCGTTTGCGCCATTTCTGGTGCGCGTCGCGCCATTTTTCCTGGCGCTGGAATTTTCTGGGCGCTCTGCGCCATTTTTTCAGGCGCTGTGGCGCCATTTTTCGCCTGGCAGATTTTGACTTCTAACTGGTGCGTCGCGCGGGTCTATGTAACATTACACCTTTATGCACTAAAATCCTCATATCTTCTTCATTTTAGCTCCGATTTTGACGATTCTTGTTGAGTTTGACTCCCTCGAGAGAAAAGATTAATCTGAGACATATTTCATGATTTTATGATGAATATTGACTCCAACATGTAGTTTTTAATCCCAATTTAGGCCAAAAAATAGTGTCTTTTAGACACTTATCAGTTTACGGCTCTAGTAAGGGATTTTAAGGAAAAAAACTTGTTGAAGGATTTAGTAACTGCATGTTAAGGAAAATTGGATCTGAAGGGTAAAATAAGGGAATTTTAAGAAAAATGAAAATTGAAGGCTATATAGAATTTAAAGAAAAATCATGGCCGAAGGCTATGGTAATAGAATTTTTAAAAAACTATCATTGAAGGCAATTGTAAGGGAATTTGAAAAAAAATAATGGAAGAAGGCTATAGTAAGAGAATTTGAAGTAAAATAATGGTTGAAGGCCATAGTAAGGGACTTTTGACAAAAATTATGACTAAAGGCTTCAGAAAAAGAATTTGAAGAAATTCGTGGCACAAGGCTATAGTTAGGGAATTAGAATAAAAATCATTGTCGAAGGCTAACAAGGGAATTTTAGGAAAAACCATGGTTTAAGGCTATAGTTAGGGTATTCAAAGAAAATAATGGCTAGGGAATTTTAGGTAAACTCATGTTTTAATGCTATAGTAATAGAATTTAACGAAAAATAATGGCTGAAGGTTGTAGTAAGAGAATTTTAAAAATAAGAGAGCTAAAGGCAATAGTGAGAGAATTACATGAAAAGTCTTAATTGAAGGCTATAGTATGTGCATCTGAAGTCAAATAAAGACCAACAGTTATTGTCAGGAATATTAACAAAAATCATTGCATTCAGGATGATGTAAGGAATTTGAAGGAAATCATGGTTGAATGTTATAGTTAAGGAATTTTGAAAAAGAAATTAACAGAAGGCTATAGGAAGAAAATTTGAAGAAATTGGTGGCACCAGGCTATAATAAGGGGTATTTGAAGAAAAATAATGACTTAAGGCTATTGGAATGGATTTTGAATAATAAATCATGGTTTAAGGCTGTAGTAAGGATTTTAAATAAAAAAAACTTTGGGGTGAATCTTGTAGTAGGAGAATTTTAAGAAAAAATCAGAGCTGAAGGGTATAGTAAGGGAATTTTAAGAAAAAATCAAAACTGAATGCTATAGTAAGGGAATTTTAGGAAAATGATTGTTGAAGGCAATAATAATAGAATTAGAAGAAACCAATGGTTGAAAGCTATATTAAGGAATTTTTTCAAAAATCTTGAAAAAAGTCTATAGTAAAAAGATTTTGAAGAAAAATAATGATTGAAGGCTTTAGCAAGGGGCTTCTGACCATAATTATGACTTAATGCTATAGTAATAGAATTTTAAGAAATTTGTGGCACAAAGCAATAGTAAAGGAATTTGAAAAAAAAAAAAAAAATAATGACTGAACGCTTATTGGAAAGAAATTTAATGAAAAAACATGGTTAAAGGCTATAGGAAGGGATTTTAAATAAAAAAATCTTGGCTAGTTCCTGTAGAAAGAGAACTTTAAGAAATATCGGAGCAAAAGGGTATACTAAGGAATTTTAAGAAAATTAAAACTGATCGCTAGAGGAAGGGAATTTTAAGAAAAGTCATTGCTTAAGTCTATAATAATAGAATTTGAAGAAAACAATGGTTCATGGCTATATTATGGGAATTTTATTAAAAAATTCTGCAAAAGGTTAAGTAAGACAATTTGAGGAAAAATAATGGTTGAAGGCTATAGAAGGGACTTTTGACCAAAATTATGACTGAAGGATATAGTAAGATAATTTGAAGAAATTCTTGGCACATGGCTATAGTAAGGAATTTGAAGAAAAAAAACATGGCTGAAGGCTATAGTAAGGGGAATTTTAAGAAAAATCAAATTTAAAGGTTAAAGGTTGTAGTATTGGAATTTGAAAAAAATCATGGGCAAAGATTTTATTGAGAGAATTTTAAGAAAAACAGAGCCGGGCTATTCTAGCAGAATTTTAAGAAAATTTTTAATTGAAGGCTATAGTAAGAGATTTTAATTAAATTCATGGCTGAAGGCTAAAGTAAGAGAATTTAAGGAAGATTGTGGTTTATAGGCTATATTAAGATAATTTTCAACAAAATCATGGCCAAAGGCTACAGAAAGGAATTTAAGGAGAAATCATGATCAATGGCTATAGTAATGGAATTTTGAAAAAATTTATGACTAATTGCTATTGTAAGAGAATTTGAAAATTTTTTTGGCACAATGCTATAGTAAGGTAAATTTATGTAAAATCATGGTTTACTGCTCTAGTAATTGATTTTGAGGAAAAAAACTTCCTGAAGGTTTTAGCAAGCGTTCCTTAGGAAAAATCAGAGCTGAAAGGTATAGTAAGGGAATTTTAAGAAAAATGAAAATTGAAGGCTACATGGAATTTAAGGAAAAATTATGGCTGAAGGCTATGGAATAGAATTTTAAAAAAACTACTGTAGAAGGTTATTGTAAGAGAATTTGAAAAAAAATGATGGAAGAAGGCTATTGTAAAAGAATTTGAAGTAAAATAATGGTTGAAGGCTATAGTAAGAGACTTTTGACAAAAAATATGACTAAAGGCTTTAGCAAGAGAATTTGTAGAAATTCATGGCACAAGGCTATACATAGGGATTTTGAAGAAAAATCATTGTTGAAGGCTATAACAAGGTAATTTTAAGAAAAATCATTGCTGAAGGCTATAACAAGGTAATTTTAAGAAAAATCATGGTTTATGACTATAGTTAAGGAATTTAAAGAAAATAATGGCTAGGGAATTTTTGGAAAACACATATTTTAATGCTATAGTAATGGAATTTAAAGAAAATAATGGCTAAAAAGTTGTAGTAAGAAAATTTTTAAAAAATAAGAGCTGAAGGAAATTGTGGGAGAATTATATGAAAAGTCTTAATTGAAGGCTATAGTATGGGAATCTGAAATCAAATAAAGGCTAAAGATTATTGTAAGGAATATTAACAAAAATCATTGCATAAATGCAGCTGGAAGGATTTTGAACGAAAATTATGGTTGAAAGTTATAGTTAAGAATTTTGACAAACAAATTACAGAAGGCTATAGTTAAAAAAATTTGAAGAAATTGATGGCACAAGGCTATAATAAGGGTATTTGATGAAAATTAATGACTGGAGGCTCTTGGAAAGGAATTTTAAGAAAAATCTTGGTTTAAGGCTGGAGTAAGTGATTGAAAATACAAGAACTTTGGCTGATGCTTGTAGTGAGAGAATTTTAAGAAAAACCAGTGTTGAAGAGTGTAGTAAGGAATTTTTAAGAAAAATCAGAACTGAATGCTATGGAAAGGGAATTTTAAGAAAAAGTCAATGATGAAGGCTTTAATAATAGAATTTGAAGAAAACTATGGTTCAACGCAATATTAAGGGAATTTCTTCAAAATCTTGAAAAAGGCTATTGTAAGAGAATTTGAAGAAAAAATAATGGTTCAAGGCTATAGCGATGGGCTTCTGACCAAAATTATGACTAAATGCTATAGTTAGAAAATTTGAAGAAATTAGTGGCACAAGGCTATAGTAAGGAAATTTGAAGAAAAATAATGACGGTAGGCTATTGTAAGGACTTTATGAATAATCATGGTTTAAGGCTATAGTAAGATATTTTAAATAAAAAATTGGGTAGTTCTTGTACTAAGAGAATTTTAAGAAAAATCAAAACTAAATGTTAAAGAGAGGGAACTTTAAGAAAACTCATTGCTTAAGTTTATAATAATAGAATTTGTAGGAAACAATGGTTCAAGGCTATATTAAGGAATTTAATAAAAAAATCATGAAAAAGGCTAGGTAAGCGAATTTGAAGAAAAATAATGGTTGAAGGTGATAGAAGGAATTTTGACCAAAATTATGACTAAAAGATATAGTAAGTTAATATGAAAAATTCTTGTCACAAGGCTACAGTAAGGGAATTTCAAGGCAAAAACATGGCCGGAAGCCTATAGAAAGGGAATTTTATGAAAATCCAAGCATAAAGGCTGTCAAAATTGAATTTAAAGATAATCATGGGGAAGATTTTAGTAAGAGAATTTTACAAAGAAATAGAGCAGAAGACTACGCTAGGGGAATTTTAATAAATTTCATAATTGAAGGCTATAGGAATATATTAGAAGTAGAATCATGGCTGAAGGCTATATTAAGAGAATTTTCACCAAAATCGTACCAAAGACTATAGATAGGAATTTGAAGATAAATCATGATCAATGCCTATAGTAATGGAATTTTGAAAAAAAAATTATGACTAATTGCTATTGTAAGAGAATTTGAAGAAATTTTTAGTACAATTCTATAGTAAGGGAATTTGAAGAAATCTCATGGTTGAAAGCTATTGTAAGGAAATTATATGTAAAATCATGATTTTACGCCTCTCTAGTAAGGGATTTTAAGGAAAAAAAAAAACTTGTTGAAGGTTTTAGTAAGCCGTATTTTAAGAAAAAAAAATAGCTGAAGGGTATAGTAAGTGAATTTTAAAAACAAGTGAAAATTGAAGGCAATATGGAATTTAAGGAAAAAGCATTGCTGAAGGCTATGGTAATAGAATTTTAAAAAAAACTACAGTAGAAGGTAATTGTCAGAGAATTCAAAAGAAAATGATGGAAAAAAAGGCAATAGTAAGAGAATTTAAAGTACAATAACGGTTGAAGGCTATATCAAGGGACTTTTGATAAAAAAATTATGACTAAAGGAATTAGAAAGATAATTTGAAGAAATTAGAGGCTCAATGCTATGCCAAGAGAATTAGAAAAAAATCATTGCTGAAGGGCATAACAGGGGAATTTTAAGGAAAAAATAAGTGTTTATGGCTATAGTTAGGGAATTTAAAGAAAATAATGGCTAAGGAATTTTATGAAAACTCATGTTTTAATGCTATGTTAATGGAATTTAAAGAAAGTAATGGCTGAAAGTTGTAGTAACAGAATTTTGAAAAATAAGAGCTGAAGGAAATTGTGAGAGAATTATATGAAAAATCTTAATTGAAGGCTATAGTATGGGAATCTGTAGTGAAGTCTAGGCTAAAGGTTATCGTATGGAATATTAGAAAAAATTATTGCATAAAGGTTGTTGTAAGTAATTTGAAGGGAAATCATGGTTGAAAGTTATAGTAAAGTAATTTTTACAAAAAAATAACTGAAGGCTATAGTAAGAAAATTTGAAGAAATTCACGGCACAAGGCTATAATAAGGGTATTTGAAGAAAAATAATGACTGAAGGCTATTGGAAAGGAATTTTAAGAAAAATCATGGTTTAAGGCTATAGTAAGGGATTTCAAATAAAAAAACTTTAGCCGATGGTTGTAGTAAGAGAATTTTAATAAAAATAAGAGTTGAAGGGTATTGTAAGGGAATTTTAAGAAAAATCAAAACTGAATGCTATAGGAAGTAAATATTAAGAAAAATCATTGTTGAAGGCTATAATAATAGAATTTGAAGAAAACTAAGGTTCAAGGCTATATTAGTGGAATTTTTTAATAAATCTTGAAAAAAGGCTATAGTACGAGAATTTGAAGAAAAATAATGGTTGAAGGCTATAGTAATGGTTTTCTGACTGAAACTATGGCTCAATACTATAACAAGAGAATTTGAAGAAATTCGTGGCACAAGGCTATAGTAAATGAATTTGAAGAAAAGTAGTCACTGAAAGCTATTGGAAGGGAATTTTATGAAAAATCATTGTTTATGGCTATAGTGATGAATTTTAAATAAAAAAATGTGGCTAGTTCTTGTTGTAAGAGAATTTTAAGAAAAATCAAAACAGAAGGGTATAGTAAGGGAACTTTAACAAAAATCAAAACTGAATGCTAAAGGAAGGGAATTTTAAGGAAAATCATTGCTTTACGCTATCATAATAGAATTTGGAGAAAACAATGGTTCAGGGTTATATTAAGGGAATTTTATAAAAAATCATGAAAAAAGTCTAAGTAAGAGAATTTGATAAAAAATAATAGTTGAAGGATATAGAAGGAGACGCTTGACCAAAATTACGACCGAAGGATATAGTAAGATAATTTGAAGAAATTCATGGAAAAAGGCTATAGTTTGGGAATTTGAAGAAAAATCATGGCTGAAGGCTATAGTAAGGGAATTTTATGAAAAATCAAGGTTAAAGGCTGTAGTAATAGAATTTGAAGAAAATCATGGGCAAGGATTTTAGTGAGAGAATTTGAAGAAAAAATAGAGCAGGAGGCTATTCTTGGGGAATTTTAAGAAAATTCTTAATTGAAGGCTAAAGGAAGAGATTTTAAATAAATTCATGGCTGAAGGCCAAAGTAAGAAAATTTAAAGAAGATAGTGGTTTACAGGCTATATTAAGAGAATCTTGACCAAAATCATGGCCAAAGGCTATAGAAAGGAATTTGAGGAGAAATCATGATCAATGGATGTAGTAATGGAATTTTTGAAAACTTTTATGACTAATTGCTATTGTAAGAGAATTTGAAGAAATTTTTGGCACAATGCTATAGTAAGGTTAATACATGTAAAATCATGATTTACCGCTCTAATAAAAGATTTTGAGGAAAAAAACTTTCTGAAGGTTTTAGTAATCGTATTTTAAGAAAAATAAGAGCTCAAGGGTATAGTATGAGAATTTTAACAAAAATGAAAATTGAAGGCTATATGGAATTTAAGGAAAAATTATGGCGGAAGGCTATGACAATAGAATTTTTAAAAAACTACCGTAGTAGGTAAGAGAATTTGAAAAAAAATGATGGAAGAAAGCTATTGTAAGAGAATTTGAAGTAAAATAATGGTTGAAGGCTATTGTAAGGGACTTTTGACAAAAATTAAGACTAAAGGCTTTAGAAAGAGAATTTGTAAAAATTCATGGCACAAGGCTATACATAGGAATTTTAAAGAAAAATAATTGTTGAAGGCTATAACAAGGTAATTTTAGGAAAAAAAATCATGGTTTACAACTATAGTTAGAGAATTTGAAGAAAATAATGGCTAGGGAATTTTTGGAAAACACATGTTTTAATGCTATAGTAATGAAATTTAAAGAAAATAATGGCTGAAAGTTGTAGTAAGAGAATTTTTAAAAAATAAGAGCTGAAGGAAATTGTGGGAGAATTATTTGAAAAGTCTTAATTGAAGGCTATAGTATGGGAATCTAAAGTCAAGTCAAGACTAAAGGTTATTGTAAGGAATATTAACAAAAATCATTGCATAAACGCAGTTGTAAGGATTTAGAAGGGAAATCATGGTTGAAAGTTATAGTTAAGGAATTTTGAAAAAAAAAAAAGAAGGCTCCAGTAAAAAATTTGAAGAAATTGGTGGCACGAGGCCATAATAAGGGTATTTGACAAAAAATAATGACTGAAGGCTATTGGAAAGGAATTTTAAGAAAAATCATGGTTTAAGGCTATAGTAAGTGATTTAAAATACAAAAAACTTTGCCTGATGCTTGTCGTAAGAGCATTTTAAGAAAAACCGGAGCTGAATAGTAAGGGATTTTTAAGAAAAATCAAAACTGAATGCTATGGGAAGGGAATTTTAAGAAAAATCAATGATGAAGGCTTTAATAATAGATTTTGAATAAAACTGTGGTTCAAGGGAATATTAAGAGAATTTTTTCAAAAATCTTGAGAAAAGGCTATTGTAAGAGAATTTGAAGAAAAATAATCGTTGAAGGCTATAGCAATGGGCTTTTGACCAAAATTATGACTGAATGTTATAGTAAGAGAATTTGATGAAATCCGTGGCACAAGGCTATAGTAAGGAAATTTGAAGAAAAATAATGACGGTAGGCTATTGTAAGGGACTTTTATGAATAATCATGGTTTAAGGCTATAGTAAGATATTTTAAATAAAAAAATTGGCTAGTTTTGTAGTAAGGGAATTTTAAGAAAAATCAGAGCTGATGGGTATGTTAAAAGAATTTTAAGAAAAATCAAAACTAAATGTTAAAGTGAGGGAATTGTAAGAAAACTCATTGCTTAAGTTTATAATAATAGAATTTGAAGGAAACAATGGTTCAAGGCTATATTAAGGGAATTTAAAAAAATCATGAAAAAAGGCTAAGAAAGAGAATTAGAAGAAAAATAATGGTTGAAGGGGATAGAAGGGGACTTTTGACCAAAATTATGACTAAAGGATATAGTAAGTTAATTTGAAAAAATTCTTTGCACAAGGCTATAGTAAGGGTATTTGAAGAAAAAACATGGCCGAATACTACAGAAAGGGAATTTTAAGAAAAATCAAGCATAAAGGCTGTAGAAATTGAATTTAAAGACAATCATGGGCAAAAATTTTAGTAAGAGAATTTTACGAAAAAATAGAGTAGAAGGCTATGCTAGGGGAATTTTAAGAAATTTCATAATTGAAAGCTTTAGGAATATATTAGAAGTAGAATCTTGGCTCAAGGCTATATTAAGAGAATTTTCACCAAAATCATGGCCAAAGACTATAGATAGGAATTTGAAGAGAAATCATAATCAATGCCTATAGTAATGGAATTTTGAAAAAAATTATGACTAATTGCTATTGTAATGGAATTTGAAGAAAATTTTAGCACAATGCTATAGTAAGGGAATTTGAAGAAAACTCGTGGTTGAAAGGAAATTATATGTAAAATCATGGTTTACGGCTCTAGTAAGGGATTTTAGGAAAAAACTTGTTGAAGGTTTTATTAAAGCCGTATTTTAGGAAAAAAATTAGAGCTGAAGGATATAGTAAGGGAATTTTAAAACAAATGAAAATTGAAGGCAATATGGAATTTAAGGAAAAATCATGACAATAGAATTTTTAAAAAACTACCGTAGAAGGTAATTGTCAGAGAATTCTAAAAGAAAATGTTGGAAATAGGCAATAGTAAGAGAATTTAAAGTAAAATAATGGTTGAAGGCTATTGTAAGGGAATTTTGACAAAAATTTTGACTAAAGGCTTTAGAAAGAGTATTTGAAGAAATTCGTGGCAAATGGCTATACCTAGGGACTTAGAAGAAAAATCATTGCTGAAGGGTAAAACAAGGGAATTTTAAGGAAAACTCAGTGTTTACGGCTATAGCTAGGGAATTTAAAGAAACTAATGGCTAATGAATTTTAAGAAAACTCATGTTTTAATGCTATGGTAATGGAATTTACAGAAAGTAATGGCTGAAAGTTGTAGTGAGAGAATTTTGAAAATATAAGAGCTGAAGGCAATTGTGTGAGAGTTATATGAAAAATCTTAATTGAAGGCTATAATATGGGAATCTGTAGTGAAGTCTAGGCTAAAGGTTATCGTAAGGAGTATTAGAAAAAGTTATTGCATAAAGACTGTTGTAAGTAATTTGAAGGGAAGTCATGGTTGAAACTTATAGTAAAGTAATTTTCATAAAAAAGTAACAAAAGGCTATAGTAAGAAAATTTGAAGAAATTCGTAGCACAAGGCTATAATAAGGGTATTTGAAGAAAAATAATGACTGAAGGCTATTGGAAAGGAGTTTTAAGAAAAATCATGGTTTAAGGCTATAGTGAGGGATTTGAAATAAAAAAACTTTAGCCGATGCTTGTAGTAAGAGAATTTTAATAAAAATCAGAGCTGAAGGGTATTGTAAGGGAATTTTAAGAAAAATCAAAACTGAATGCTATATGAAGTGAATTTTAAGAAAAAATCATTGTTGAAGGCTATAACAATAGAATTTGAAAAAACTAAGGTTCAAGGCTATATTAATGGAATTTTTATTAAATCTTGAAAAACGGCTATAGTAAGAGAATTTGAAGAAAAATAATGGTTGAAGGATATAGTAATGGGCTTCTGACCAAAACTATGGCTGAATACTATAACAAGAGAATTTGAAGAAAAGTAATCACTGAAGGCTACCGGAAGGGAATTTTATGAAAACTCATTGTTAAATGCTATAGTAATGGATTTTAAATAAAAAACATGGCTAGTTCTTGTTGTAAGGAATTTTAAGAAAAATTGAAACTGAAGGGTATAGTAAAGGAACTTTAAGAAAAAAAATCAAAACTGAATGCTGAAGGAAGGGAATTTTAAGGAAAATCATAGCTTTACGCTATAATAATTGAATTTGTAGAAAACAATGGTTTAGGTATATATTAATGGGATTTTATAAAAAATCATGAAAAAAGAGCTAAGTAAGTGAATTTGAAGAAAAATAATAGTTGAAATTACAACCTAAGGAAATAGTAAGATAATTTGAAGAAATTTGTGACAAAAGGCTATAGTTTGAGAATTTGAAGAAAAAATCATGGCTGAAGGCTATAGTAAAGGAATTTTAAGAAAAAAATCCAGGCTAAAGACTGTAAATGGAATTTGAGGAAAATCATGGGCTAAGAGTTTAGTGAGAGAATTTTAAGAAAAAAATAGAGCTGAAGGCTATTCTAGGGGAATTTTAAGAAAATTTTAATTGAAGGCTATAGTAAGAGATTTTAATTAAAATCGTGGCTAAAGGCTAATGTAAGAGAATTTAAAGAAGATTGTGGTTTATAGGCTATATTAAGAGAATTTTCACCAAAATCATGGCCAACGGCTATAGAAAGGAATTTAAGGAGAAATCATGATCAATGGCTATGGTAATAGAATTTTGAAAATATTTATGACTAATTGCTATTGTAAGAGAATTTGAAGAAATTTTTGGCACAATGCTATAGTAAGGTAAATTTATGTAAAATCATGGTTTAACGCGTTAGTAATGGATTTTGAGGAAAAAAACTTCACGAAGGTTTTAGTAAACATATTTTAAGAAAAATCAGAGTTGAAGGGTATAGTAGTGGAATTTTTTAAAAAATGAAAATACAAGCCTATATGGAATTGAAGGAAAAATTATGGCTGCAGGCTAAGGCAATAGAATTTTAAAAAAACTACCGTAGAAGGTTATTGTAAGAGAATTTTAAAAAAAATGATGGAAGAAGGCTATTGTATGAGAATTTGAAGTAAAATAATGGTTGAAGGCTGTAAGGGACTTTTGACAAAAATTATGACTAAAGGCTTTAGAAAGAGAATTTTTAGAAATTTGTGGCACAACGCTATACATAGGGATTTTGAAGAAAAATCATTGCTAAAGGCTATACCAAGGTAATTTTAGGAAAAATCATGGTTTACGACTATAGTTAGGGAATTTAAACAAAATAATGGCTAGGGATTTTTTGGAAAACAAATGTTTTAATACAATAGTAATGGAATTAAAAGAAAATAATGGCTGAAAGTTGTAGTAAGAGAATTTTTAAAAAATAAGAGCTGAAGGAAATTGTGGGAGAATTATATGAAAAGTCTTAATTGAAGGCTATAGTATGGGAATCTAAAGTCTAATCATGGCTAAAGGTTATTGTAAGGAATATTAACAAAATCATTGCATAAAGGCAGTTGTAAGGATTTTGAAGGGAAATCATGGTTCAAAGTTATAGTTAAGTAACTTTGACCCAAAAATAACAGAAGGCTACAATAAGAAAATATGAAGAAATTCGCGGCACAAAGCTATATTAGGGGTATTTGAACAAAAAATAATGACTAACGGCTAATGGAAAGGAATTTTAAGAAAAATCTTGGTTTAAACCTATAGTAAGGGATTTCAAGTAAAAAAACTTTGGCCGATGCTTGTAGTAAGAGAATTTTAAGAAAAATCAGAGCTGAAGGGTATTGTAAGGGAATTTTAAGAAAAATCAGAGCTGAAGGGTATTGTAAGGGAATTTTAAGAAAAATCATAACTGAATTCTATAGCAAGTGAATTTTAAGAAAAACCATTGTTGATGACTATAATAATTGAATTGTTAGAAAGCTAATGTTCAAGTCTATATTAATGGATTTTTTTAAAAAATATTTAATAAAGGCTATTAAAAAAGAATGCGAAGAAAAGTAATGGTTGAAGGCTATTGTATGGGGCTTCTGACCAAAACTATGGCTGAATACTATAATAAGAGAATTTGAAGGAATTCCTAGCGCAAGGCTATAGTAAGGGAATTTGAAGAAAAGTAATCACTGAAGGCTATTGGAAGGGAATTTTATGAAAAATCATTGTTTATGGCTATAGCAATGGATTTTAAATAAAAAAAACTTGTCTAGCTCTTGTTGTAAGAGAATTCTAAGAAAAATCAAAATTGAAGGGTATAGTAATGGAACTTCAAGAAAAATCAAAACTATATGCTAAAGGAAGGGAATTTTATGGAAAATCATTGCTTAACTCTATAATATTAGAATTTCAAGAAAACAATGGTTCAGGGCTATATTAAGGATATTTTATAAAAAAATAATGAAAAAAATATTAAGAAGAGAATTTGATGAAAAATAATAGTTGGAGGATATAGAAGGAGACTTTTTGACCAAAATTATGACCGAAGGATATAGTAAGATAATTTGAAGAAAATTGTGTCGAAAGGCTATAGTTTAGGAATTTGAAGAAAAATCATGGCTGATGGCTACAGTAAAGGAATTTTAAGACAAATCCAAGGTAAAGGCTGTAGTAATGGAATTTGAAGAAAATCATGGGCAAAGATTTTTGTGAGAGAATTTTAAGAAAAAACAGAGCTGAAGGCTATTCTTGTGGAATTTTAAGAAAATTCTTAATTGAAGGCTATAGTAAGAGATTTTAATTAAATTCATGGCTGAAAGGTAAAAGTAAGAGAATTTAAAGAATATTGTGGTTTATAGGCAATAGAAAGGAATATGAGGAGAAATCATGATCCATGGATATAATAATGGAATTTTGAAAAAAATTTCTGACTAATTGCTATTGTAAGAGAATTTGTGGGAATTTTTGGCACAATGCTATCGTAAAGGTTAATTTATGTAAAATCATGGTTTACAGCTCTAATAAGGGATTTTGAGGAAAAACATTGTCTGGAGGTTTTAGTAAGTGTATTTCAAGAAAAAAAAATCAGAGCTGAGCGGTATAGTAAGGGAATAATAAGAAAAAAAAAAATTGAAGGCTATGTTGAATTTAAGGAAAAATTATTGCTGAAGGCTATGGGAATAGTATTTTAAAAAAAAACTATCGAGAAGGTTATTTTAAGAGAATTTGAAAAAAAATGATGGAAGAAAGCTATTGTAAGAGAATTTGAAGTAAAATAAAGGTCGAAAAAGCTATAGTAAGGGACTTTTGACAAAAATTATGACTAAAGGCTTTAGAAAGAAAATTTCTAGGAATTTTTGGCACAAGGCTACCCATAGGGATTTTCAAGAAAGATTATTGCCGAAGGTCATACCAAGGTAATTTTAGGAAAAATCATGGTTCACGACTATAGTTAGAGAATTTCAATAAAATAATGGCTAGGGAATTTTTGGAAAAGACATGATTTAATGCTATGGTAATGGAATTTAAAGAAAATAATGGCTGAAAGCTGTAGTAAGAGAATTTTTAAAAACTAAGAGTTGAAGGCAATTGTGGGAGAATTATATGAGAAGTCTTAATTGAAGTCTATAGTATGGGAATCTAAAGTCAAATCAAGGCTAAATGTTATTGTCAGGAATATTAACGAAAATCATTGCATAAAGACAGTTGTAAGGATTTTGAAGGGAAATCATGGTTCAAAGTTATACTTAAGGAAATTTGACAAAAAAATAGAAGAAGGCAACAATAAGAAAATTTGAGGAAATTCGTGGCACAAGGCTATAATAAGGGTATTTGAAGAAAAATAGTGACTAAAGGCTAATGGAAAGGAATTTTAAAAAATCTTGGTTTAAATCTATAGTAAATGATTTCAAATAAAAAAACTTTGGTTGTTGCTTGTAGTAAGTGAATTTTAAAAAATCAGAGCAGAAGGGTATATTGTAAGGAAATTTACAGAAAAAAACAAAACTGAATGCTATAGTAAGTGAAATTTCAGTAAAATCATTGTTGAAGGCTATAATAATAGAATTTCTAGAAAACTAATGTTCAAGGCTATATTAATGGATTTTTTTCAAAAATCTTTAAAAAAGGCAACAGTTAAAAAATTTGAAGACAAATAATGGTTGAAGGCTTATAGTAAGGGGCTTCTGACCAAAACTATGGCTGAATACTACAATTAGAGAATTTGAAGAAATTCGTGGCATAAGGCTATAGTAAGGGAATTTGAAGAAAAAGTAATCACTGAAGGCTATAGGAAGGAATTTTAAGAAAAATCATTGTTTATGCCAATACTAACGATTTTAAATAAAAAAACTTGGCTAGTTCTTGTTGTAAGAGAATTTTTTAGAGAAATTGAAACTAAAGTGTAAAGTAAGGGAACTTTAAGAAAAATAAAACTGAATGCTAAAAAAAAATTTTAAGGAAAATCATTGCTTAACTCTATAATAATAGAATTCGAAGAAAACAATGGTTCGGGCTATATTGAGGGAATGTTGTAAAAAATCATGAAAAGAGGCTAAGTAAGAGAATTTGAAGAAATATAATAGTTGAAGGATATAGAAGGAGACTTTTGACCAAAATTACGACTGAAGGATACAGTAAGATAATTTGAAGAAATTCGTGGCAAAAGGCTATAGTTTGGGAATTTTTAGAAAAATCATGGTTGAAGGGTATAGTAAGGGAATTTTAAGAAAAATGCAGGTTAAAGGCTGTAGTAATGGAATTTGAATAAAATCATGGGCGAAGATTTTAGAGAGAGAATTTTAAGAAAAAACAGAGCAGAAGGCTATTCTAGGGGAATTTTAAGAAAAATCTTAATTGAAAGCTATAGTAAGAGATTTTAATTAAAATCATGGCTGAAGGCTAAAGTAAAAGAATATAAAAAAGATAGTGATTTATAGGCTATATTATGAGAATTTTCACAAAAATCTTGGCCAAAGGCTATAGAAAGGAATTTGAGGAGTAATCATGATCAATGGCTAAAGTAATGGAATTTTGAAAAAATTTATGACTAACTGCTATTGTAAGAGAATCTGAAGAAATTTTTTCACAATGCTATAGTAAGGTTAATTTATGTATAATCATGGTTTACCTCTCTAATAAGGGATTTTGAGGAAAAAATTGTCTGAAGGTCTTAGAAAGTGTATTTTAAGAAAAAATCAGAGCTGAAGGGTATAGTAAGGGAATAATAAGAAAAATGAAAATTGAAGGCTATATGGAATTTAAGGAAAAATTATAGCTGAAGGCATTGGCAATATTATTTTAAAAAAATTACCGTAGAAGGTTATTGTAAGAGAATTTGAAAAAAAATGATGGAAGAAGGCTATTGTAAGAGAATTTGAAGTAAAATAAAGGTCGAAGGCTATAGTAAGGGACTTTTGACAAAAATTATGACTAAAGGCTATAGAAAGAGAATTTGTAGAAATTCGTGCCACAAGGCATTATGTAGGGAATTTGAAAAAAAATAATTGTTGAAGGCCATAACAAGGTAATTTTAGGAAAAATCATGGTTTCAGACTATAGTTAGGGAATTTGAAGAAAATAATGGCTAGGGAATTTTTCAAAAACACATGTTTTAATGCTATGGTAATGGAATTTAAAGAAAATAATGGCTGAAACTTCTAGTAAGAGAATTTTTAAAAAATAAGAGCAAAAGGCAATTGTGGGAGAATTATATGAAAAGTCTTAATTGAAGGCTATAGAATTGGAATCTGAAGTCAAATCAAGGCTAAAGGTTATTGTAAGGAATATTAACAAAAATCATTGCAAAAAGGGAGTTGTAAAGATTTTGAAAGGAAATCATGGTTCAAAGTTATACTGAAGGAATTTTGACAAAAAAATAACAAAAGGCTACAATAAGAAAATTTCAAGAAATTCGTGACACGGCTATAATAAGGGTATTTGAAGAAAAATAATGACTAAAGGCCGATGGAAAGGAATTTTAAGAAAAATCATGGTTTAAAGCTATAGTAAATGATTTCAAATAAAAAAATTGGTTGAGGCTTGGAGTAAAAGAATTTTAAGAAAAATCAGAGTTGAAAGGTATATTGTTAGGGAATTTAAAGAAAAAACAAAATTGGATGATATAGTAAGTGAATTTTAAGAAAAATCATAGTTGAAGGCTATAATAATAGAATTTGCTGAAAACTAAAGTTCAAGGCTATATTAATGGACTTTTTTCGAAAATCTTAAAAAAATTCTATTGTAAAATAATATTAAGAAAAATAGTGGTTGAAGGCTATAGTAAGGGGCTTTTGACCAAAACTAAGGCTGAATACTACAATTAGAGAATTTGAAGAAAGTCGTGGCACAAGGATATTGTAAAGGAATTTGAAGAAAAGTAATCACTGAAGACTATTCGAAAGGAATTTTTTGTGAAAAATCATTGTTTATGGCTATAGTAATGCATTTTAAATAAAAAAAACTTGGCTAGTTCTTGTTGTAAGGGAATTTTAAGAAAAAACGAAACTAAAAGGTATAGTAAGGGAACTTTAAGAAAAATCAAAACTGAATGCTAAAGGAAGTGAATTTTAATTTAAAACATTGCTTAACTCTATAATATTAGAATTTGAAGAAAACAATGGTTCGGGCTATATTAAGGGAATTTTATAAAAAATCATGAAAAAAGGCTAAGTAAGAGAATTTAAAGAAATATAATAGTTGAAGGATATAGAAGGATACTTTTGACCAAAATGACGACCGAAGGATATAGTAAGATAATTTTAAGAAATTCGTGGCAAAAGGCTATAGTTTGGAAATTCGAAGAAAAATCATGGCTGAAGGCTATAGTAAGGGAATTTTAAGAAAAATCCAGGTTAAAGGCTGTAGTAATGGAATTTGAAGAAAATCATGGACGAAGATTTTAGTGAGAGAATTTTAAGAAAAAATAGAGCTGAAGCCTATTCTAGGGGAATTTTTATAAAATTCTTAATTGAAGGCTATAGTAAGAGATTTTAATTAAAAACATGGGTGAAGGCTAAAGTAAAAGAATTTAAAGAAGATTGTGGTTTATAGGCTATATTAAGAGAATTTTCCCCAAAATCATGGCCAAAGGCTATTGAAAGGAATTTGAGGAGAAATCGTGATCAATGGCTATAGTAATGGAATTTTTAAAAAATTTATGACTAATTGGTATTGTAAGAGAATTTGAAGAAATTTTTGGCACAATGCTATAGTAAGGTTAATTTATGTAAAATCATGGTTTACCGCTCTCATAAGGGATTTTGAGGAAAAAAACTGTCAGAAGGTTTTAGTAAGCCTGTTTGAAAAAAATCAGAGCTGAAGGGTATAGTGTGGGAATAATAAGAAAAATGAAAATTGGAGGCTATATGGAATTTAAGGAAAAATTATGGCTGAAGCCGATGGCAATAGTATTTTAAAAAAACTACAGTAGAAGGTTATTGTAAGAAAATTTGAAAAAAATGATGGAAGAACGCTATTGTAAGAGAATTTGAAGTAATAAACAGGTCGAGGGGCTACAAAGAATGAACTTTTTGACAAAAATTATGACTAAAGGGAAAAGAATTAGTAGAAATTCGTGGCACAAGGCTATTCTTAGCGATTTTGTAGAAAAATCATTGTTGAAGGCCATAACAAGGTAATTTTAGGAAAAATCATGGTTTTCAACTATTGTTACGAATTTAAAGAAAATAATGACTAGGGAATTTTTTTGAAAACACATGTTTTAATGCTATGGTAATGGAATTTAAAGAAAATAATGGCTTAAAGTTGTAGTAAGAGAATTTTTAAAAAAATAAGAGCTGAAGGCAATTGTGAGATAATTATATGAAAAGTCTTCATTGAAGGCTAAAGTATGGGAATCTGAAGTCAAAGCAAGGCTAAAGGTTATTGTAAGGAATATTTACAAAAATCATTGCACAAAGGCAGATGTAAGGATTTTTAAGGGAAATCATGGTTGAAAGTTATAGTCAGGAATTATGCCAAAAGAATAATAGAAGGCTACAATAATAAAATATGAAGAAATTCGTGGCACAAGGCTATAATAAGGGGTATTTGAAGAAAAATAATGACTAAAAGCCTAATGGAAAGGAATTTTAAGAAAAATCATGGTTTAAAGCTTTAGTAAGGGATTTCAAATAAAAAAGTTTGGTTGATGCTTGTAGTAAGAGAATTTTAAGAAAAATCAGAGCTGAAGGGTATTGTATGGGAATTTAAAGAAAAAACAAAACTCAATTCTATAGCTAGTGAATTTTAATAAAAATCATAGTTGAAGGCGCTAATATTCGAATTTGCAGAAAACTAATGTTCAAGGCTATATTAATGGATTTTTATCAAAAATCTTAAAAAAAGGCTATTGTAAAAGAATTTGAAGAAAAATAATGGTTGAAGGCTATGTAAGGGGCTTCTGACCAAAACTATGGCTGAATACTACAATAAGAGAATTTGATGAAATTCATTGGCACAAGGCTATAGTAAGGGAATTTGAAGAAAATTAATCACTGAAAGTTATTGGAATGGAATTTTATGAAAAAAATCATTGTTTATGGTTATAGTAATGGATTTTAAATAAAAAAAAACTTGGGTAGTTCTTGTTGTAAGAGAATTTTAAGAAAAATCGAAACTGAATGGTATAGTAAGGAACTTTAAGAAAATTTAAAACATAATGCAAAAAGGAAGGGAATTTTAAGGAAAATCATTGCTTAACTCTATAATAATAGAATTTGAAGAAAACAATGGTTCAGGGCTATATTAAGAGAATTTTATAAAAAATCAAGAAAAAATGCTAAGTAAGAGAATTTGAAGAAAAATAATAGTTGAAGGATATTGAAGGAGACTTTGACAAAAATTTTGACCGAAGGATATAGTAAAGTAATTTGAAGAAATTTATGACAAAATGCTATAGTTTTGGAATTTGAAGAAAAATCATGGTTGAAGGCTTTAGTAAGGAATTTTACGAAAAAATCCTTGTTAAAGGCTGTAGTTATGGAATTTGAAGAAAATCATGGGCTTAAGATTTTAGTGAGAGAATTTTAAGAAAAACATAGCTAAAGGCTATTCTTGGGGAATTTTAAGAAAATTCTTAATTGAAGGCTATTGTAAGAGATTTTAATTAAAATCATGGCTGAAGGCTAAAGTAAAAGAATATAAAGACGATAGTGGTTTACAGGCTATATTAAGAGAATTTTAACAAAAATCTTGGCCAAAGGCAATAGAAAGGAATTTGAGGAGATATCATGATCAGTGGCTATAGTAATGGAATTTTGAAAAAATTTATGACTAATTGCTATTGTAAGAGAATTTGAAGAAATTTTTGGCACAATACTATAGTAAGGTTAATTTATGTAAAATCATGGTTTACCTCTCTAATAAGGGATTTTATGGAAAAAAAAAATGTCTGAAGGTTTCGAGGGCTATAGTAACGGACTTTGACAAAAAATTATGACTAAAGGCTTTAGAAAGAAAATTTTATAGAAATTCATGGCACAAGGCTATACCTAGGGATATTGAAGAAAAATCATTGTTGAAGGCCATAACAAGGTAATTTTATGAAAACCATGGTTTTCGACTATTGTTAGGGAATTTAAAGAAAATAATGGCTTAAAGTTGTAGTAAGAGAATTTTTAAAAAATAAGAGCTGAAGGCAATTGTGGGATAATTATCTGAAAAGTCTTAATTGAAGGCTATAGAATGGGAATCTGAAGTCAAATCAAGGCTAAAGGTTATTGTAAGGAATATTTAAAAAAATCATAGCTTAAAGGCAGCTGTAAGGATTTCTAAAGGAAATCATGGTTGAAAGTTATAATGAGGGAATTTTGACAAAAGAATAACAGAAGGCTACAATAATAAAATTTGAAGAAATTCGTGGCACAAGGCTATAATAAGGGTATTTGAAAAAAAATAATGACTAAAGACTAATGGAAAGGAATTTTAAGAAAAATCATGGTTTAAAGCTATAGTAAGGGATTTCAAATAAAAAAACTTTGGTTGATGCTTGTAGTAAGAGAATTTTAAGAAAAATCATAGCTGAAGGGTATTGTATGGGAATTTAAAGAAAAACCAAAACTGAATTCTGTAGATAGTGAATTTTAATAAAAATCATTGTTGAAGGCTATAATATTAGAATTTGTAGAAAACTAATCTTCAAGGTTATATTAATGGAATTTTTTCAAAAATCTTAAAAAAAGGCTATTGTAAAAGAATTTTAAGAAAAATAGAGGTTGAAGGCAAAGTAAGGGGCTCCTGACCAAAACAACGGCTGAATACTACAATAAGAGAATTTGAAGAAATTTGTGGCACAAGGCTACAGTAAGGGAATTTGAAGAAAATTTATCACTAAAGGCTATTGGAAGGCAATTTTATGAAAAATCATTTTTTACGGATATAGTAATGGATTTTTAATAAAAAAAACTTGGGTAGTTCCTATTGTAAGAGAATTTTAAGAAAAATCGAAACTGAATGGTATAGTAAACGAACTTTAAGAAAAATCAAATCATAATGGAAAAGGAAGGGAATTTTATGGAAAGTCATTGCTTAACTCTATAATAATAGAATTTATAGAAAACAATGGTTGAGGGCTATATTAAGAAAAATTTTATAAAAAAAAAATGAAAAAAAAAGGTTAAGTAAGAGAATTTGAAGAAAAATAATAGTTGAAGGATATAGAAGAAGACTTTTGACAAAAATTTTGACCGAAGGAAATAGTAAGTTAATTTTAAGAAATTCATGGCAAAATGATATAGTTTGGGAATTTGAAGAAAAAAAATCATGGTTGAAGGCTATAGTAAGGAAATTTTAAGAAAAAATCCAGGTTAAAGGCTGTTGTTATGGAATTTGAAGAAAAACATGGGCGAAGATTTTAGTGAGAGAATTTTAAGAAAACACAGAGCTGAAGGCTATTCTTGGGGAATGTTAAGAAAATTCTTAATTGAACGCTATAGAAAGAGATTTTAATTAAAATTATGGCAGAAGGCTAAGGTAAGAAAATTTAAAGAAGATTGTGGTTTATAGGCTATATTAAGAGAATTTTCACCAAAATCAAGGCCAAAGGCTATAGAAAGGAATTTGAGGAGAAATCATGATCAGTGGCTATAGTAAAGGAATTTTGAAAAAAATTTATGACTAATTGCTATTGTAAGAGAATTTGAAGAAATTTTTGGCACAATACTATTGTAAGGTTAATTTATGTTAAATCATGGTTTGCAGCTCTAATAAGGGATAATGAGCAAAAAAAACTTTTGTAGGTTCTAGTAAGCATATTTTAAGAAAAAAATCAGAGCTGAAGGGTATGGTAACGAATTTTAAGAAAAATGAAAATTGAAGGCTATATGGAATTTAAGGGAAAATTATGGCTGAAGGCTATGGGAATAGAATTTTGAAAAAACTACAGTTGAAAGTTATTGTAAGAGAATTTGAAAAAAAAATGATGGAAGAAGCCTATTGTAAGAGAATTTCAGGTAAAATAAAGGTTGAAGGCTATAGTAAGGGAATTTTGCCAAAGATTAAGACTAAAGGCTTTTCAAAGCGAATTTGTAGATATTCGTGGCACAAGACTATACACAAGGATTTTGAATTAAAATCATTGCTGAAGGCCATAACAAGGTAATTTGAGGAAAAATCATGGTTTATGACTCTTGTTAAGGAATTTAAAGAAAATAATGGCTAGGGAATTTTTCAAAAACACATGTTTTAATGCTATGGAAATGGAATTTAAAGAAAATAATGGCTGAAAGTTGTAGTAAGAGAATTTTTAAAATATAAGAGCTGAAGGCAATTGTGGGAGAATTATATGAGAAGTCTTAATTGAAGGCTATAGTATGGGAATCTGAAGTCAAATTAAGGCTAAAGGTTATTGTAAGGAATATTAACAAAAATCATTGAATAAAGGCAGTTGTAAGGATTTTGAAGGGAAATCATAGCTCAAAGTTATACTTAAGGAATTTTGACCAAAAAATAACAGAAGGCTACTATAAGAAAATTTGAAGAAATTCGTGGCACAAGGCTATAATAACGGTATTTGAAGAAAAATAATGACTAAAGGCTATAGAAAGAGAATTTGTAGTAAAATAATGGTTGAAGGCTGTAGTAAGGGACTTTTGACAAAAATTATGACTAAAGGCTTTAGAAACAGAATTTGTAGAAATTCATTGCAGAAGGCTATTCCTAGGGAATTTGAAGAAAAATCATTGCTGAAGGCTATAAAAAGGGAATTTTTTGGAAAAATCAGTCTTTACGGCTATAGTTAGGGAATTTAAAGAAAATAATGGCTAGGGAATTTTAAGAAAACTCAAGTTTTAATACTATAGTAATGGAATTTAAAGAAAATAATGGCTGAAATTGGTAGTAATAGTATTTTTTAAAATATAAGAGCTGAAGGCAATTGTGTGAAAATTATATGAAAAAATCTTAATTGAAGGTTATTGTATGGGAATATGTAGTGAAGTTTAGGCTAAAGGTTATCGTAAGGAATATTAACAAAAATTATTAAGTCAAGGCTGTTGTAAGGAATTTGAAGGGAAATCATGGTTGAAAGTTATAGTAATGAAATTTTGACAAAAAAAATAACAGATGGCAATAGTAAAAAAATTTGAAGAAATTGATGGCACAAGGCTATAATAACGGTATATGATGAAAAATAATGACTAAAGGCTATTGGGACGGAATTTTAAGAAAAATTATGGTTTAAGGTTATAGTAAGTGGTTGAAAATACAAAAAACTTTGGATGATGCTTGTCGATGAGAATATTAAGAATAACCAGAGCTAAAGGGTATAGTAAGGGAATTTTAAGAAAAATCAAAACTGAATGCTATGGTAAGGGAATTTTATAAAAATCAATGATGAAGGCTTTAATAATAGAATTTGAGGAAAACTATGGTTCAACGCTATATTAAGGAATTTTTTCAAAAATCTTGAAAAAAGGGTATTGGAAGATAATTTGAAGAAAAATAATGGTTGAAGGCTATAGCAATGGGCTTCTGACCAAAATTATGACTGAATGATATAGTAAGAAAATTTGAAGAAATTCATGGCACAAGGCTATAGTAAAGAAATTTGAAGAAAAATAATGATTGTAGGCTATTGCAAGGGACATTTATGAATAATCATGGTTTAAGGCTTTAGTAAGATATTTTAAATAAAAAAATTGGCTAGTTCTTGTAGAAAGAAAATTTTAAGAAAAATCGGAGCTGAAGGGTATAGTAAAAGAATTTTAAGAAAAATCAAAACTAAATGCTAAAGTGAGGGAATTTTAAGAAAACTAAAAGTTTAAGTTTATAATAATTGAATTTGAAGAAAACAACGGTTCAAGGCTATATTAAGGAATTTAATAAAAATCATGAAAAAAAAAAAAGCCTAAGAAAGAGAATTTGAAGAAAAATAATGGTAGAAGGCTATAGAAGGGGACTTTTGACCAAAATTATGACTAAAGGTTATAGTAAGTTAATCTAAAAAAAGTCTTGGCACAAGGCTATAGTAAGGGAATTTGAAGAAAAAATATGTCCGAAGCCTATAGAAAGGGAATTTTAAGAAAAAATAAGCATTAAGTCTGTAGCAATTGAATTTATAGAAAATCATGGGCGACGATTTTAGTAAGAGAATTTTATGAAAAAATAGAGCAGAAGGCTATGCTAGGGGAGTTTTATGAAATTTCTTAATTGAAGGCTATAGGAATATAATTGAAGTAGAATCATGGCTGAAGGCTATATTAAGATAATTTTCACAAAAAACATGGCCAAAAATGATAGATAGGATTTTGAAGATAAATCATGATCAATGGCTATAGTAATGGAATTTTGAAAAAATTTATGACTAATTGCTATTGTAAGAGATTTTGAAGAAATTTTTGGCACAATGCTATAGTACGGGAATTTGAAGAAAACTCATGGTTGAAAGCTATTGTAAGGAAATTATATGTAAAATCATGGTTTACGGCTCAAGTAAGGGATTTTAAGGAAAAAAAGTTGTTGAAGGTTTTAGTAAGCGTATTTTAAGAAAAAACAGAGCTGAAGGGTATAGTAAGGGAATTTTAAGAAAAAAGAAAATTTATGTCTATATGAAACTTAAGGAAAAATCATGGTATAGTAAGGGTATGCCAATAGAGTTTTAAAAAAACTACCGTGGAAGGTAATTGTCAGAGAATTCAAAACAAAAATGATGGAAGAAAGCAATAGTAAGAGAATTTAAAGTAAAATAATGGTTGAAGGCTATATTAAGGGATTTTTGACAAAAATTATGACTAAATGCTTTAGAAATAGAATTTGAAGAAATTCGTGGCACAAGGCTATACCAAGGAAATTCAAAGAAAAATCATTGCTTAAAGAGGGTATAACAAGGGAATTTTTAGGAAAAATCAGTGTTTATGGCTATAGTTAAGAATTTAATGAAAATAATGGCTAAGGAATTTTAAGAAAACTCATGTTTTAATGCTATAGTAATGGAATTTAAAGAAAATAATGGCTGAAAGTAGTAGAAAGAGAATTTTTAAAATATAAGAGCTGAAGGCAATTGTGAAAGAATTATATGAAAAATTTTAATTGAAAGCCATAGTATGGAAATCTATAGTGAAATCAAGGCTTAAGGTTATCGTAAGGAATTTTAAGAAAAATCATGGTTTAAGGCTATGGTAAGGGATTTTAAATAAAAAAAACTTTGGTTGATGCTAGTAGTAAGAAAATTTTAAGAAAAATCTGAGCTTAAGGGTATAGTAAGATAATTTTAAGAAAAATCAAAATTGAATGCTATATTAAGTGGATTTTTAGAAAAATCATTGTTGGTGGCTTTATTAATTGAGTTTGAAGAGAACTATGGTTCATGTCTATATTAAGGGAATTTTTTCAAAAATCTTGAAAAAAGGCAATAGTAAGAGAATTTGAAGAGAAATAAAGGTTGAAGCCAAAAGGAAGGGCTTTCTAATCAAAATTATGACTGAATGCTTTTGTAATAGAATTAGAAGAAATTCATGGCACCAGACTATAGTAAGGGAATTTGAGGAAAAATAATGACTGAGGCTATTGGAAGGGAATTTTATGAAAAATCTTGGTTTAAGGCTAAAGTGGGAGATTTTAAATAAAAAAACTTGGCTAGTTCTTGTAGTAAGAGAATTTTAAGAAAACTTCGAGCCAAAGGGTATTGAAGAGAATTTTAAGAAAAACAAATCTAAATACTAAAAGTAAGGGAATTTTAAGAAAAATAATCGCTTACGTTTGTAATAATAGAATTTGAAGAAAACAATGGTTCAAAGGCTATATGAAGGAATTTTATTAAAAATCATGAAAAATGGCTAAGTAAGAGAATTTGAAGAAAAAAAAAAAAAATGGTTGAAGGCTATAGAAGGGGACTTTTGACCAAAATTATGACTAAAGGATATAGTAAGGTAATTTAAAAAAATTCTTGGCAAGGGGGCTATAGTAAGGGAATTTGAAGAAAAAAATATGGGCCGAAGGCTGTAGTAATGGAATTTTAAAAAACATCAAGCATAAAGGCTGTAGCAATTGAATTTAGAGAAAATCATGGAAGATTTTAGTAAGAGAATTTTAAGGAAAAGCAGAGCTTAAGGCCATGGTTGGGGAATTTTAAGAAATTTCATAATTGAAGGCAATAGGAATATATTAGAAGTAGAATCATGTTTGAAGGCTATATAAAGATAATTTTCACCAAAATCAAGGCCAAAGACTATAGATAGGAATTTGAAGATGCCTATGGTAATGGAATTTTACAAAATTTATGATTAATTTCTATTGTAAGAGAATTTGAAGAAATTTTTGGCACAATGCTATAGTCAGGAATTTGAAGAAAACTAATGGTTGAAAGCTATTGTAAGGGAATTTTATGTAAAATCATGGTTTATGGCTTTAGTAAGGTATTTTAAGTAAAAAACTTGCTGAAGGTTTTAGTAAGCATATTTTATGAAAAAACTGAGCTGAAGGTTATTGTAAGGAAATTTTAAGAAAAATGAAAATTGAAGGCTATATGGAATTTAAGGAAAAATCATGGCTGAAGGCTATGCTAATAGAATTTTAAAAACTACCGTCGAAGGAATTGTAAGAGAATTTGAAAAGAAATGATGGAAGAAGACTATAGTAAGAGAATTTGAAGAAAAAAATAATGGTTGAAGACTATAGTAAGGGACTTTTATAGAAATTATGACTAAAGGCTTTAGAAAGAGAATTTGAAGAAATTTGTGGCACAAGGCTATAGTTAGGGAATTAAAAGAAAAATCATTGTTGAAGGCTATAACAAGGGAATTTTAGGAAAAATCATGGTTTAACACTATAGTTAGGGAATTTAAAGAAAAAAATGGCTAATGAATTTTGGAAAATTCATGTTTTAATGCTATAGTAATGGAATTTAAAGAAAATAATGGCTGAAGGTTGTAGAAGGAGAATTTTTGAAAAATATGAGCAGAAGGCAACAGTGAGAGAATTATATGAAAAAATCTTAATTGAAAGCTATAGTATGGAATCTGTAGTGAAATCAAGGCTAAAGGTTATCGTAAGGAATTTTAACAAAAAATCATAGCATAAAGGCTGTTGTAAGGAATTTGCAGGGAAATCATGGTTGAAAGTTATAGTAAAGGAATTTTGACAAAATATTAACATAGGCTATAGTAAGAAATTTTGAAGAAATTCATGGCACAAGGCTATAATAAGGGTATTTGAAGAAAAATAATGGCTGAAGGCTATTAGAAAGGAATTTTAAGAAAAAATCATTGTTTAAAGCTATAGTAAGGGATTTTAAATAAAAAAACATTGGGTGATACTTGTAGTAATAGAATCTTAAGAAAAATCAGAGCTGAAGGGTATTGGAAGGGAATTTTAATAAATATCAAAACTGAATGCTATTGTATGTGAATTTTAAAAATCATTGTTGAAGGCTATAATAATAGAATTTGAAGAACTATGGTTAAAAGCTATAATAATGGAATTTTTTCTAAAATCTCGAAAAAAGGCTCTAGTAAGTGAATTTAAAGAAAAATAATGGTTGAAGACCATAGTAAGGGGCTTCTGAGCAAAACTATGACTGAATGCTATAGTAACAGAATTTGAAGAAATTCGTGGCACAAGGCTATAGTAATGGAATTTGAAGAAAAATAATGACTGAAGGCTATTGGCTGAGAATTTTTTGAATAATCATGGTTTAAGGCTATTGTAAGGGATCTTAAATAAAAAACTTGGCTAGTTCTTGTAGTAAGAGAATTTTAAGAAAAATCGGAGTTGAACGGTATAGTAAAGGTATTTTAGGAAAAATCAAAACTAAATGCTAAAGAAAGGGAATTTTAAGAAAAATCATTGCTTAATTCTGTAATAATACAATTTGAAGAAAACAATGGTTCAAGGCAATAGTAAAGGAATTTTTAAAAATCATGAAAAATGGCTATAAAGAGAATTTGAAGAAAAAAATAATGGTTGAAGGCTATAAAAGGGGACTTTTGACCAAAATTATTTCTGAAGGATGTAGTAAGATAATTTAAAGAAATTCATGGCAGAATGCAACAGTAAGGGAATTTGAATAAAAATCATGGCACAAGGCTATAGTAATGGAATTTTAAGAAAAATAAAGGTTTAAGGCAGTAGTAATTGAATTTAAAGAAAATCATGGGAGAAGATTTTTGTAAGAGAATTTTAAGAAAAAACAGAGTTGAAGGCTATGCTAGGGATATTTTAAGAAATTCATAATTGAAGGCTATAGGAATATATTAGAAGTAGAATCATGGTTGAGGGCTATAGTAAGAGAATTTAAAGAAAACTGTGACTTATAGGTTATATTAAGAGAAGTTTTACCAAAATCAAGGCAAAAGACGATAGATAGGAATTTGAAGAGAAATCATGATCAATGGCGATAGTAATGGAATTTGGAAAAAATTTATGACTAATTGCTATTGTAAGAGAATTTAAAGAAATTTTTGGCACAATGCTATACTATGGGAATTTGAAGAAAACTCATGGTCGAAAGCTATTGTAAGGGAATTTTATGTAAAATCATGGTTTACAGCTCTAGTAAAGGATTTTAAGGAAAAAAACTTGTTGAAGGTTTTACTAAGCGTATTGTAAGAAAAATCATAGTTGAAGGGTATAGTAAGGGAATTTAAAGAAAAAAGAAAATTGAAGGCTTTATGGAATTTAAGGAAAAATCAAGGCCAAAGGCTATGGCAATAGAATTTTAAAAAACTACCAAGAAGATAATTGTCAATGTATTCAAAAGAAAATTATGGAAGAAGGCTATATAAGAAAATTTAAAGGAAAAAAATGGTTGAAGGTTATAGTAAGGGACTTTTGACAAAAATTATGACTACAAGCTTTAGAAAGAGAATTTGAAGAAACTCGTGGCACAAGGCTATAGATAGGGAATTAGAATAAAAATCATTGTTGATGGGTATAACAAGGGAATTTTAGGAAAATCATGGTTACGGCTATAGTTAGGGAATTTAAGTAAACTAATGGCTGAAGGTTTTAATAAGAGAATTTTTCAAAACTAAGAGCTGAAGGCTATTGTGAGAGAATTATATGAAAAATCTTAATTGAAGGCTATAGTATGGGAATCTGTAGTGAAATCAAGGCTCAAGGTTATCGTAAGGGATATTAACATAAATCATTTCATAAAGGCTGTTGTAAGGAATTTGAAGCGAAATCATCGTTGAAAGTTATAGTAAAGGAATTTTGACAAAAAAATAACAGAAGGCCATAGTAAGAAAATATGAAGAAATTTGTGGCACAAAGCTATAATAAGGGTATTTGAAGAAAAATAATGACTGAAGGCTATTGGAAAGGAATTTTAAGAAAAATCATGGTTTAAGGTTATGATAAGGGATTTGAAATAGAAAAAACTTTGGCTGATGCTTGGAGTAAGAAAATTTTAAGAAAAATCAGAGCTGAAGGGTATTCTAAGAGAATTTTAAGAAAAATCAAAACTGAATACTTTATTAAGTGAGTTTTTAGAAAAATCATTGTTGGAGGCTTTATTAATAGATTTTGAAGAAAACTATGGTTCAAGTCTATATTAAGGGAATTTTTTCAAAAATCTAGAAAAAAAGCAATAGTAAGAGAATTTGAAGAAAAATAAAGGTTGAAGCCAATAGGAAGGGCTTTCTAATCAAAATTATGACTGAATGCTATTGTAAGAGAATTACAAGAAATTCGTGGCACCAGGCTATAGTAAGGAATTTGAGGAAAAAATAATGACCGAAGGCTATTGGAATGGACTTTATGAGAAATCATGGTTTAAGGCTATAGTAAGGGATTTTACATAAAGAAACTTGGCTAGTTCTTGTAGGAAGAGAATTTTAAGAAAAATCGAGTTGTAGGCTATAGTTAGGGAATTTTAAGAAAAATCATAATTGAATGCTAAAGGCATTTTTAAGATAAATCATTGCTTAAGTTTATAATAATAGAAATTTAAGAAAACAATGACTCAAGGCTATTTAAGGGCATTTTATTAAAAATCATGAAAAAAGGCAAAGTAAGAGAATTTGAAGAAAAATAATGGTTGAAGGCTATAGAAGGGAGTTTTGACAAATATAATGACAGAAGGATATAGTAAGATAATTTGAAGAGATTCTTGGCACAAGGCTATAGTAAGGGAATTTGAAGAAAAATATGACCGAAGGCTATAGTAAGGGAATTTTAAGAAAAATAAAGTTTTAAGGCTGTAGTAATTGAATTTAAAGAAAATCAAGGATTTTAGTAAAAAAAATATTAGAAAAAATAGAGCAGAAGGCAATGCTAAGGGAATTTTAAGAAAATTAATAATTCAAGGCAATAGGGATATATTAGAAGTAGAATCATGGCTGAAGGCTATAGTATGAGAATTTAAAGAAAAATGTGATTTATAGGCTATATTAGGATAATTTTCACCAAAATCATGGCCAAAGACTATAGAAAGGAATTTGAAGAGAAATCATGATCAATGGCTATAGTAATGGAATTTGGAAAAATTTATGACTAATTGCTTTTGTAAGAGAATTTAAATATATTTTTGGCACAATGCTATAGTAAGGGAATTTGTAGAAAACTCATGGTTGAAAGCTATTGTAAGGGAATGTTTTGTAAAATCATGTTTTATGGCTCTAGTAAGGGAATTTAAGGAATGAAAATTGAAGGCCATATGGAATTTAAAGGAAAATTATGGATGCCGGCTATAGTAATAGAATTTTTAACAAAAACCGTTGAAGGCAATTGTAAAAGAATTTGAAAAAAAATGATGGAAGAAAGATATAGTACGAGCATTTGAAGTAAAATAATAGGTTGAAGGCTATAGTAAGGGACTTTGACAAAAATTATGTCTAAAGGCTTTAAAAAAGAGAATTTGAAGAAATTCATGGCACAAGGCTACAGTTAGGGAATTAGAAGAAGAATCATCGTTGAAGGCTATAACTGGAAAAATTTAGGAAAAAATAATGGTTTATGGCTATAGAATGGGAATTTAAAGAAAATAATGGCTAGGGAATTTTAGGAAAAATCAAGTTTTAATGCTTTAGAAATGGAATTTAAAGAAAATAATGGTTGAAGGTTGTAGTAAAAAGAATTTTAAAAAAATAAGTGCTAAAGGGAATTCTGGTAGAATTATATGAAAAATCTTAATTGATGTCTATAGTATGGGAATCTGTAGTGCAATCAAGGCTAAAGGTTATCGTAAGGAATATTAACAAAAATCATTGCATAAAGGCTGTTGTAAGGAATTTGAAGGAAAATCATGGTTGAAAGTTATAGTAAAGGAATATTGACAAAAAAATAATGTTGGCTATAGTAAGAAATTTTGAATAAATTTGTGGCACAAGGCTATAGCAAGGGTATTTGAAGAAAAATAAAGACTGAAGGGTACTGGAAAGGAATTTTAAGAAAAATCATTGTTTAAAGCTATAGTAAGGATTTTAAATAAAAAACATTGGGTGATGCTTGTAGTAAGAGAATTTTAAGAAAAATAGAGCTGAAGGGTATTGTAAGAGAATTTTAAGAAAAATCAAAACTGAATGCTAAAGGAAGGGAATTTTAAGAAAAATCATTGCTTAAGTCTATAATAATAGAATTTGAAGAAAACAATGGTTCAAGGCTTTATTAAGGAATTTTATAAAAAATGAAAAACAGCTAAGTAAGAGAATTTGAAGAAAAATAATAGTTGAAGGATATTTGAAAAAAATTATGATCGAACGATATGGTATGGTAATTTGAAGAAATTCATTGTAAAAGGCTGTTGTTTGGGAATTTGAAGAAAAAATCGTGGCTGAAGGCAATCATAAGGGAATTTTAAGAAAAATCAAGGGTTGAGGGCTGTAGATATGGAATTTAAAGAAAATCATGGGCAAAGATTTCAGTAAGAGAATTTTAAGAAAAAATAGAGTTGAAGGCTATGCTAAGGGACTTTTAAGAAAAATCATAATTTCTGACTATAGTAAGAGATTTGAAGCAAAATCATGGCTGAAGGCTAAAGTAAGAGAATTTAGAGAAAACTGTGGTTTATAGGCTATATTAAGAGAATTTTCACCAAAATCCTGACCAAAGGCTATAGAAAGGAATTTGTGGAGAAATCATGATCAATGGCTACAGTAATGGAATTTTGAAAATGTTTATGACTAATTGCTATTGTAAGAGAATTTGAAAAAAAATTTGGCACAATGCTATAGAAAGGGAATTTTATGTAAAAAATAAGACCTAAAGGGTTTAGTAAAGAAATTTTAACAAAATTAAAAATTGAAGTCTATATGGAATTTAAGGAAAAATAATGGTTGAAGGCTAAATTTTAAAAAAACTACCATCGAAGGTTATTGTTAGAAAATTTAAAAAAAAATGATGGAAGAAGGCTATAGTAGGAGAATTTGAGGTAATATAATGGTTGAAGGCTATAGTAAGGGACTTTCGACAAAAATTATGACTAAAGGCTTTCAAAAAAGAAATTGAAGAAATACGTGGCACAAAGCTTAAGTTAGAGAATTAGAAGAAAAATCATTGTTGAAGGCTATAACAAGGGAATTTTAGGAAAAATCATGATTTTTGGCTATTTTTAGGAATTTTAATGCTATAGTAATGGAATTTAAAGAAAATAATGGTTGAAGGTTGTAGTAAGAGAATTTTAATAAAATAAGAGCTGAAGGTAAATAGTGAGAGAGTTATATGAAAAGTCTTAATTGAAGGCTATAGTATGGGAATCTGTGGTGAAAGGAAGGCTAAAGGTTATCGTAAGGAATATTAACAAAAAATCATTGCATAAAAAGGTTGTTGTTGTATGGAATTTGAAGGAAATCATGGTTGAAAGTTATAGTAAAGGAATTTTTGAAAAAAAAACAGAAGGCTATAGTAAGAAAATTTGAAAGAAATTTGTAGCACAAGTCTATAATAAGGGTATTTTAAGAAAAATAATGACTGAAGGCTATTGGAAAGGTATTTTTAAGAAAAATTATGGTTTAAGGCTATAGTAAGGGATTTTCAAATAAATAAACTTTGGCTGATGCATGTAGTAATAGAATTTTAAGAAAAAATCAGAGTTGAAGGGTTATAAGTGTCAAAAGACACTTATTTATGCATGAATTATTGATCCTAAATTCCTAATTTGAGGGATTATGAGCATGAAAGTGACAAATATAACTCAAATACATGTTTTGTGTCTCAGTTACCCTGTAAAGAAGAAAATCAAAATTCTGAGGAAAAAAGAAGGAAAAAGGAGCAAAATAAGCAAAAAGGGAATGGCGCCGACCGCTACTGGAAAAATGTTCAAAAATTCAAAGAAATTCAGAAAATTCCCAACCGCTAGTGAGGGCTGAAAGGAAGAAAGTTCGGGAATGTGAATGGCATGACTGGCCCCACAAGGGCACTACCGCACCATGAAGATGGCGCAGTACCAGTGCCAAGCCGCATTTTCCCTTTCAAAGATGCCATGTTCTATTTCGAAGCGGCAAAAGCATCTAAGGAGTGGCGGACGGCGCCAGTTCTACAAAGATAAATTGGCGCGACTTCACCATGAAGAATCATTCCTCTTGTTGGACCCAAAGGCCGTGCTCCAGACAAACAAAAATTTCTGCTCGATGGGCATGACCGAGCCAAAACAAAGAACAATTTACGACCCGGCGCTAACTCAGCCGTTCTTCGCGGAAATCTTGGGATTCTGACTACCAATCAAGCCCAGACTTGAAAGAAGAAGTCCTAATTGGCTAAGTAAAAAGTATCCACGAAGATTTTATGATATATTTCCAGAGTCTAGGTGCATTGAATGGTCAAGAAGAGAAGTCTAAGACAAAGAAGGAAACTGCTGCCATAAAAGGAAAGTACAAGTCCGAGATTGAAGAGTCCATATCTGGAGATTCCGACCTCCAATTGGATCCAAATTTGGACCACAGCTTACTTAGGATTTAGAATCATGACACGGAAAAATAAGGCCAATCCAACTCGGGGTTGTGGAATTTTATATTTTCAAAGTGGTGGACCCAAAGGTTGGGATTGGCAGCAGAAGCAGTTCAACTATCAATCTGATATCTCAAGTTTCCCAACTCAGAATGACTTCAAATTTCGTACACAAGTCAAGGACTATGTAAGGAAGGTTCGTATATAATTTCAACAAATTCTGAGGTCTGGAAGTCACAATTCATACCCCTGGACAGAGGCCAAAATTACAAGTTCTGGGCAGACCTTCAAGTATAAATAGGCATCCGAGGCAGAGCAGAAGGCATCCAGTTTTCTAGAGTTCTAAATATTTTTTTTAGTTTAATTTCATTTTCTTGTGGTTAGTGTGAAGTTGAGAGAGAGACGGAGAAGGAAGAGATCTCAGTCAAGGGTAGTTGAAGCGAAGGGCAGTCCTTAAAAGGGCGTTTTGTACTTTGTTTTCTTCTTGTTTTCATGGCTGTAATCAATTCCTCTTTCAGTATTTGTGTTATTAGCATGGAGTAGTCTCTTTTGTTGGGGAAGTCATGAACTCCTAGTTTGTTATATGTTTGAATTCTGAATTCTATAGCAATAAAGTATCCTACTTTTGTTTAGAAATTGTGCTTTACCGCTTATTTTTAATCCGAATTGATATTTGAAGTTTAGCAGTGCAGGATTGAGAAGTTAAATTTCAGTAAAGATTTGGGTTAGTCATATGATTCTTTGTTTTCTAAAACAACTCGCTTTCCTAACTAGTTGTTTCCGGATTGTGATGGAGACTAGTGGAAAAGTGATGTGACTTTTTATAACCCTTGTTCTGAATAAGAGAGTTGATATTTATTTACTTAGGATTTGAATGTTTCTGAATTGTGATGGAGTTCAAAGAATAAGTGAAAGTCAACTTGTTTTTTTCACAGGTTGTTTTCGGATTCTGATGGAGATTAGTGGAAAGTAATTTGACTCATTAAACACTTTTGTTTTGAATAAGAGTTGATCTTCAAGCTTTTATATTTATGCACCTAGGATCTGAATGTTCCCGGATTGTGATGGAGTTCAGAGATTAAGTGAAAGTTATTTCATGTATATGGGTAACCAGGTTTTCAAAAGCTAAGTCAAGGTAAGGATATTTGAGCAATAAAATCAGAATTCTGCATATTACAACTAGGAGGAATTGACACCTTTCCCCAACATCTCATCTTCATAAGTTTTTCCAAAAAGTTTCAAATTCTATTTTTCTTTTCAGTTTTCAACAAAAAATCCAAATTCTCTTCACCTCAATCAATAGGAAAAGTTTTACTTAGATTAGGCTCTCATCAAGGTCCCTGTGGGATCGATATCTGGACTCTAGAAGTCTATATTACTTGCTAACCTAGTGCACTTGCTAGAAATCCAACAAAGGGTATATTAAGGGAATTTAAAAAAAAATCAAAACTGAATGCTATAGTAAGTGAATTTTAGAAAATCATTGTTGAAGGCTTTAATAATATAATTTGAAGAAAACTATGGATCAAGGCTATATTAAGGGAATTTTTCAAAAATCTTGAAAAAAAAAGGCTATAGTAAGAGAATTGAAGAAAAATAATGGTTGAAGGCTATAGAGAGGGGTTTCTGACAAAAATTATGACTGAAGGCTACAATAAGAGTATTAGAAGAAATTCTTGGTACAAGCCTAGAGTAAGGGAATTTGAAGAAAAAAAATGATTGAAGGCTATTGGAAGGGAATTTTATGAAAAATCATGGTTTAAGGCTATAGTAAGGGATTTTAAATAAAAAAACATGTCTAGTTCTTGCATTAAGAGAATTTAAAGAAAAATTGGAGCTAAAGGGTATAGTAAGGGAATTTTAAGAAAAATCAAAACTAAATGCTAAAGTAAGGGAATTTTAAGAAAAATCATTGCTTAAGTTTATAATAAAAGAATTTGAAGAAAACAATTGTTCATGGCTATATTAAGGGAAATTTATAAAAAATCATGAAAAAAGGCTAAGTAAGAGAATTTGAAGAAAAAAGATGGTTGAAGGCTATAGAAGAGGGCATTTGACCGACTAAAGGATATAGTAAGATAATTTGAAGAAATTCTTGGCGCAAGGCTATAGTAAGGGAATTTGAAGAAAAAACATGGCCGAAGGCTATAGTAAGGGAATATTATGAAAAATCAAGCATAAAGGTTGAATCATTTGAAATTAAAGAAAATCATGGACGAAGATTTTAGTATGAGAATTTAAAAAAAAAATAGAGCTGAAGTCTATGCTTGGGGTATTTTAGGAAATTTCATAATTGAAGGCTATAGGAATATATTAGAAGTAGAATCATGGCTGAAGGCTATCGTAAGAGAATTTAAAGAAAATTATGATTTATAGGCCATATTAAGAGAATTTTCACCAAAATCATGGCCAAAGACTATAGATAAGAATTTAAAGAGAAATCATGATCAATGGCAATAGTAATGGAATTTTGAAAAAATTTATGACTAATTGCTATTGTAAGAGAATTTGAAGAAATTTTTTTTGCCCAATACAATAGTAAAGGAATTTGAAGAAAAATCATGGTTGAAACTATTGTTAGTGAATTTTATGTAAAAACATGGTTGATGGTTCTAGTAAGGGATTTTAAGGAAAAAAAACTCTTTGAAGGTTTTATTAAGCTGTATTTTAAGAAAAAAAATAATAGTTGAAGGGTATGTAAGGGGAATTTTAAGAAAAATCATAATTGAAGGCTATATGGAATTTAAGGATAAATCATGGCTGAAGGCTATGGCAATAGAATTTTAAAAAAGCTACCGTTGAAGGTGGTAATTGTAAGAGAATTTGAAAAAAAAAAATGATAGAAGAAGGCTACAGTAAGAGAATTTGAAGTAAAATAATGGTTGAAGGCTATTGTAAGGGACTTTTGACTAAAATAATGACTAAAGGTATTCAAAATTGAATTTGACAAAATTCGTGGCACAAAGGCTATAGTTAGGGAATTAGAAGAAAATCATTGTTGAAGGTTAGAACAAGGAATTTTAGGAAAAATCAGGGTTAAACAAAGTAATGGCTAGGAATTAAAGGAAAACTCATGTTTTAATGCTATAGTAATGGTATTTAAAGAAAATAATGGCTGAAGGTTGTAAGAAGAAATTTTTTAAAAATAAGACATGAAGGCAATAGTGAAAAGAATTATATGAAAAATGTTAATTGAACGATATAGTATGGGGAATCTTAGTGAAATCAAGGTTAAAAGGTTATCATAAGGAATATTAATAAAAATTATTGCATAAAGGTTGTTGTAAGGAATTTGAAGGAAATCATGGTTGAAAGTTACAGTAAAAGAAATTTTGAAAAAAAATAAATAACAGAAGGCTTTTAGTAAGGAAATTTGAAGAAATTCCCTGCCTGTAAGGGCTATAATAAGGGTTTTGAAGAAAAATAATGACTGAAGGATATTGGAAAAGGAATTTTAAGTAAAATCATGGTTTAAGGCTATAGTAAAGGATTGAAAAAAAAAAAAACTTTGGCTGATGCTTGTAGCAAAAAAATTTTAAGAAAAATTAGGGCTGAAGGGTATAGTAAAGGAATTTTAAGAAAAATCAAAACTGAATGCTATTGTAAGGTAATTTTAAGAAAAATCATTGGTGATGGCGTCAATAATAGAATTTGAAGAAAAAACTATGGTTCAAGGTTATATTAAGGGAATTTTTTCAAAAATCTTGAGAAAAAGGCTACAGTAAGAGATTTTGAAGAAAAATAATGGTTGAAGGCTATAGCAATGGGCATCTGACCTAAATTATGATTGAATGCTATAGTAAGAGAATTTGAAGAAATTCGTGGCACAAGGTTATGGTAAGGAAATTTGAGAAAAATAATGACTGAAGGCTATTGGAAGAGTCTTTTATGAATAATCATGGTTTAAGACTATAGTAAAGGGATTTTAAAATAAAAAACTTGGCTAGTTCCTGTAGTAAGAGAATTTTAAGTAAAATCGGAGGTGAAGGGTATAGTAAGGGAAGTTTAAGAAAAATCAAAACTGAATTCTAAAGTAATGGAATTTTAAGAATAATCACTGCTTAATTCTATAATAATAGAATTTGAAGAAAATAATGGTTCAAGGCTATATTAAGGGAATTTTATCAAAATCTTGAAAAAGGCTAAATAAGAGAAATTTTGAAGAAAAATAATAGTTGAAGGCTAGATGGGGTCTTTTGATCAAAATTATGACTGAGGGATATGGTAAGATAATTTGAAGAAGGGGAATTTGATGAAAAAAATGGCTGAAGGTTATAGTAATGGAATTTTAAGAAAAATAAAAGATTTAAGGCTGTAGTAATAGAATTTAAAGAAAATCATGGGCAAATATTTTAGTAAGAGAATTTTAAGAAAAAAAAACAAAGTTGAAAGCTATGCTAGGGGAATTTTTAGAAAAATCATAATTGCCCACTGTAGGAATATATTAGAAGTAGAATCATGGTTGAAGGGTATTGTAAGAGAATTTAAAGAAAAAATCTGATTTATAATCTATATTAAGAAAATTTTCACCAAAATCATGGCCAAAGACTATAGATAGGAATTTGAAGAGAAATCATGATCAATGGCTGTAGTAATGGAATTTTGAAAAATTAATGACTAATTTCTATTGTAAGAGAATTTGAAGAAATTTTTGGCACAATGCTATAGTAAAGGGAATTAGAAAAAACTCATGGTTGAAACCTATTGTAAGTGATTTACAGCTCTAGTAAGGATTTTAAGGAAAAAAACTTGCTGAAGATTTTATTCAGCTGATTTTTAAGAAAAAAAAAAAGAAGAGTTGAAGTGTATAGTAAAGGGAATTTTAAGAAAAATGATAATTGAAGGCTATATGGAATTTAAGGAAAAATCATGGCTGAAGGCTACGGACAATAGAATATTAAAAAAAACCTACTTTTGAAGGTAATTATAAGAGAATTCAAAAAAAATGATGGAAGAAGGCTATAATAAGAGAATTTGAAGTAAAATAATGGTTGAAGGCTATAGTAAAGGACTTTTGACAAAAATTATGACTAAAGGCATTAGAAAGTGAATTTGAAGAAAGTTGTGGCAACAAGGCTATAGTTTGGGAATTAGAAGAAAATCATTGTTGGAGGCTATAACCAGGAATTTTTGGAAAAGTCATGGTCAACCTGGTTAACCACTATTGTTCGAATTTAAAAACAAAGTAATGGCTGGGAATTTTAGGAAAACTCATGTTTTAATGCTATAGCAATGGTATTTAAAGAAAATAATGGCTGAAGGTTGTAAGAAGAGAATTTTTAAACAAATAAGACCAGAAGGCAATAGTGAAAGAATTATATGACAAATGTTAAATGAAGGATATAGTATGGGAATCTTAGTGAAATCAAGGTTAAAGGTTTTCATAAGGAATATTAATAAAATCATTGCATAAAGGTTGTTGTAAAAAGAATTTGATGGGAAATCATGGTTGAAAGTTACAGGAAAGGAATTTTTGAAAAAAAAAATTAACAGAGGCTATAGTAAGAAAAATTTGAATAAAATTCCTTGCACAAGGCTATAATAAAGGTATTTGAGAAGAAAAATAATGACTGAAGGCTATTGGGAAGGAATTTTAGGAAAAAATCATGGTTTAAGGCTATAGTAAGGGATTGAAAATAAAAAAAAATTTAACTGATGCTTGTGGTTAAGAGAATTTTAAGAAAAAATCAGAGGTGAAAGAGGGTATAGTAAGGGAATCTTAAGAAAAAACAAAACTGAATGCTATTGTAAGGGAATTTTAAGAAAAAATCATTGCTGGTGGCATTAATAATAGAATTTGAAGAGAACTATATTATATTATTAAATTTTTTCAAAAAATCTTGAAAAAAAACGCCATGGTAAGAGAATTTGAAGAAAAATAATGGTTGAAGGGGTATAGAAATGGGCTTCTATCCAAAATTATGATTGAATGTTATAGTAAGAGAATTTGAAGAAATTCATGGCACAAGGCTCTGTAAGGAAATTTGAGGAAAGATAATGATTGAAGGTTATTGGAAGAGTATTTTATGAATAATCTTGGTTTAAGGCTATAGTAAGGGATTTTAAATAAAAAGCTTGGCTAGTTCTTGTAGTAAGAGAATTTTAAGTAAAATTGAAGCTGAAGGGTATAGTATGGGAAATTTAAGAAAAATAAAAATTGAATGCTAAAGTAAGGGAATTTTTAAGAATAATCACTGCTCAATTCTATAATAATAGAATTCAAGAAAAACAATGGTTCAAAGGCTATATTAAGGGGATTTTGCAAAATCAAGAAAAAAAAGGCTAAGTAAGAGAATTTGAAGAAATATAATGGTTGAAGGCTAGATGGGGACTTTGACCAAAATTATACCTGAAGGATATAGTAAGATAATTTGAAGAAGGGGAATTTGATGAAAAATCATGGCTGAAGGTTATAAAATGGAATTTGAAGAAAAAATCAAGGTTTAAGGTTGTAGTAATGGAATTTAAAGAAAATCATGGGTGAAGATTTTTAGTAAGAGAATTTTAAGATAAAATAGAGCTGAAGGCGTTTAGGGAATTTTTAAAAAAATTATAATTGCAGGTTATAGGAATATATTAGAAGTAGAATCATGGTTGAAGGCTATAGTAAGAGAATTTAAAGAAAACCTGATTTATAGGCTATATTAGGAGATTTTTTCCAAAAATCATGGCCAAAAAGACTATAGATAGGAATTTGAAGAGAAATAATGATCAATGGTACTGTAATGAATTTTGAAAAAAAATTTCAGACTAATTGCTATTGTAAGAGAATTTTAAAAAAATAATTTGGTCAATGCTATAGTAAGGGAATTTAAAGAAAACTCATGGTTGAAATCTATTCTCACAGTGAATTTTATGTAAAATCAAGGTTTACAGCTCTAGTAGTAAGGATTTTCTACAAGAAAACTTGTTGAAGGTTTTAGTAAGCCGTTTTTTAAAGAAAATCAGAGCTAAAAGGGTATAATAAGGGAATTTAAGAAATATAAAAACTGAAGGCTACTTGGAATTTAAGGAAAAATCATGTATTTAGTTGCCATGGTGAGAATTAAAAAAAACAACTTCAGAAGGCAATTGTAAAGAGAATTTGATAACAAATGATGGAAGAAGGCAATAGTAAGAAAAAATGAAAAAAATGATGGGGTGAAGGCTATTGAAATGGTGTTTTGAAAAAAAATTATGACTAAAGGTTTTTAGAAAGGAGAATTTGATGAAATTGCAAGCGCGCTTATAGTTAGGAGTTAGATGAAAACTCATATCCGGTTGGCTTAAACAAAGGAAGTTTTGGAAAAATCATGATTTAAAACTATGGTTAAATGCTTAAAGAAATAAATGGAATTTTAGGAAAACTCTTCCCTAATGCTATAGTAATAGATTTAAAAGAAAATCGTGCTGAAGGTTTTAGTAAGCCTTTTTAGAAAAAAAGAGCTGAAGGCAAATAAGAAGAATTATTACAAAGAACTTTGTTAGTGAAAATTTTATGAAATGAAGGCTTAAGGTTATCAAGTAAAGTGATTTTGAACAAAAATCAAGCAGAGGCAGTTAGTTTGAATTTTGAGAAAACTATTGTGGAAAGTTATAGTGAAGAATTTTGACAAAAATCAACAGAAGACTGCAAAGTAGAATTTGGAAGATTTTTGTCCTGAAGGCTTATAATAAGGATCTTCTCAAGAAAAATAATGTGAAGGCTATTGGAAAGGAATTTTAAGAAAAATGTGTTTAAATCACTAAAGGATTTCATCCGAGAAACAAAGTTGATGCTGCCTTAGTAATAGAATTTTAAGAATAATCAAGGGTGAAGGTTATAGTAAAGGAATTTTAAAAATAAAACTGCTAGAACTATAATAATGAGATTTGGAAACTCTTGGTTCAAGGCTATATAATGGATTTTTCATAAAACGAGAAAAAATTTATAAGTAACAAATTTCAAGAAAAATAATGGTTAAAGGCTAAAAGTAAGGACTTGAGCAAAAAGTACTATAGTAAGGAATTTGAAGAATTCATTGGCACAAAGATTTATAGTGAGAATTTTAAGGAAAATAATGACTGAAGGCTATTGGAGGAATTTATAGAAAACAATGGTTGAGGGCTATATTAAGAAAATTTTAAAAAAAAATCATGAAAAAGGTTAAGTAAGAGAATTTTAAGAAAAATCATAGTTGAAGGATATAGAAGAAATTTGAAGAAAATTTGACCTGGAAGGAAATAGTAAGTTAATTTTAAGAAATTCATGGCAAAATGATATAGTTTGGGAATTTGAAGAAAATCATGGTTCAAGGCTATAGTAAGGAAATTTTAATAAAAATCTTAGTTAAATGCTGTTGTTATGGAATTTGAAGAAAAACATGGGCTAAGATTTTAGTATAGGATTTTTAAAAAAACACAGAGCTGAAGGCTATTTTATGGGAAAAACGAGAAAATTGAATTGAACGCTATAGAAAGAGATTTTTAAAAATATCTTGGCAGAAGGTTTGGCAAGAAAATTTTTAAAAGATTGTGTTTATGGATATATTAAGAGAATTTTAAAAAAATCAAGGCCAAAAGGCTATAGAAAGGAATTTGAGGAGAAAATCATGATTTCAGTGGCTCATTAAGGAATTTTTAAAAAAATTTATGACCAATTGCTTTTGTAAGAGAATTTGAAGAAATTTTAAGTAAAAATACCATTGCTGATGGAATTTATGTTAAATCATGGTTTAGGAAAAAAGAAAAGGGATAATGAGAAAAAAACTGGTTTAAGTTCTATAGTTTATTTTTTAAGAAAAAATCAGAGGTGAAGGGTATGGGGACGAATTTTAAGAAAAATGAAAATTGAAGGATATAGTAGAATTTGGAAGTAAAATTATGGCTAAGGCTATAAGGGGAATAGACTTTGAAAACTAAAGGTGGTTCCATATTGTAAGAGAATTTGAAAAAAATCAAGAAGCCTAAAGTAAGAGAATTTCAGGTGAAGAAGGTTGAAGGCTATAGTAAGGATTTTTTACAAAAAAAAGATTAAGGTTTTCAAAGCTTAATTTGAAGATATTATTCGGTGCAAGACTATACACAAGGATTTTGAATTAAAATCACAGCTAAGGCAGTGGAAAGGTAATTTGAGGAAAATCATGGTTTATGACAATGTTAAGGAATTTAAAGAAAATAATGGTTAAGGCTAATGAAGAATTTTTCAAAAACACATGTTTTAATGCTGAAATGGAATTTAAAGAAAAACAATGGCTGAAAAAGTTGTAGTAAGAGAATTTTTAAAATATAAGAGCTGGAAGGCAATTGAAAAGAATTATATGAGAAGTCTTAATTGAAGGCTATAGTTGGGAATTGAAGTCAAATTAAGGGCTAAAGGTTATTGTAAGAATATTAACAAAAATCATTAATAAAAGGCAGTTGTAAAAGGATTTTGAAGGGAAATCATAAGCTCAAAGGCTATACTTAAAGAATTTTGACCAAAAATGACAGAAGGCTATAGTTATAAGAAAATTTGAAGAAAGGCTGTGGGTTTATGAAGCTATAATGACGTATTTGAAGAAAAAAAAATGACTAAAAGGCTATAGAAAGAGAATTTTAGTAAAATAATGGTTGAAGGCTGTAGTAAGGGACTTTTTAGAAAAATTATGACTAAAGGCTATTAGAAACAGAATTTTGTAAAAACCATTGCAGAAGGCTATTCCTAGGGAATTTGAAGAAAAAAATCATTGCTGAAGGCTATAAAAGGGAATTTTTGGAAAAATCAGTCTTCTGACTATATAGTTAGGAATTTAAAGGAAAATAATGGTTGAGGAATTAAGGCAACTCAAGTTTTAATACTATAGTAATGGAATTTAAAGAAAATAATGGCTGAAATTGGTAGTAATAGTATTTTTTAAAATATAAAGCTGAAGGCAATTGTGTGAAAATTATAAAGGAAAATTTTAATTGAAGGTTTAAAATGGATATGTAGTGAAGTTTAGGCTAAAGGTTATCGTGAGTTGAATGAATATTAACAAAAAATCTTGGTCAAGGCTGTTGTAAAATTTGAAGGAAAATCATGGTTGAAAAGTTATAGTAATGAAATTTTTGACAAAAAATAACAGATGGCAATAGTAAAAAATTTGAAGAAAATGATGGTTGATGGCGTGAATAAAGGTATTTTATGAAAATATGACTAAAGGCTATTGGGAGGAATTTTAAGAAAATTATGGTTTATAGTAAGTGGTTGAAAAAAAAAAACTTTGGATGATGCTTGTCGATGAGAATATTAAGAATAACCAGAGTTGAGGGTATAGTAAGGGAATTTAAGAAAAACTAAAACTGAATGCTATGGTAAGGGAATTTTATAAAAATCAATGATGAAGGCTTTAATAATAGAATTTGAGGAAAACTATGGTTCAACGCTATATTAAAGGAATTTTTTTCAAAAATCTTGAAAAAGTGGTATTGGAAGATAATTTGAAGAAAAATAATGGTTGAAGGCTATAGCAATGGGCTTCTGACCAAAATTATGACTGAATGATATAGTAAGAAAATTTGAAGAAACCTCATGGCACAAGGCTATAGGTAAAGAAATTTGAAGAAAACAATGATTGTGGCTATTGTAAGGGGAATAATCATGGTTTAAGGTTTTAGTAAGATATTTTTAAATAAAAAATTATAGTTCTTGTAGAAAGAAAATTTTAAGAAAATCGGAGCTGAAGGGTATAGTAAAAGAATTTTAAGAAAATCAAAACTAAATGCTAAAGTGAGGGAATTTTAAGAAAACTAAAAGTTTAAGTTTATAATAATTCGAATTTGAAGAAAACAATGGTTCAAGGCTATATTAAGGGAATTTAATAAAATCATGAAAAAGCCTAAGAAAGAGAATTTGAAAAAATAATGGTAGAAGGGCTATAGAAGGGACTTTTTTACCAAAATTATGACTAAAGGTTATAGTAAGTTAATCTAAAGTCTTTGGCACAAGGCTATAGTAAGGAATTTGAAGAAAAATATGTCCTAAGCCTATAGAAAGGGAATTTTTAAGAAAAAATAAGCATTAAGTCTGTAGTAATTGAATTTATGAAAAAATTAAGAGCAAGAGAATTTTATGAAAAAATAGAGCTAATGCTATGGGGAGTTTTATGAAATTTCTTAATTGAAGGCTATAGGAATATAATTGAAGTAGAATCATGGCTGAAGGCTATATTAAGATAATTTTCACAAAAACATGGCCAAAAAAATGATAGGATAGGATTTGAAGATAAATCATGATCAATGGCTATAGTAATGGAATTTTGAAAAAATTTATGACTAATTGCTATTGTAAGAGATTTGAAAAATTTTTACACAATGCTATAGCTGAATTTGAAGAAAACTCATTGAAAGCTATTGTAAGAAATTATATGTAAAATCATGGTTTACGGCTCAAGTAAAGGATTTTAAGGAAAAAAGTTGTTGAAAGGTTTTAGTAAGAATTTTAAGAAAAAAAAAAAAAAAAAGGGGTATAGTAAAGGAATTTTAAGAAAAAAGAAAATTTATGTCTATAAGGAAACTTAGGAAAATCATGGTATAGAAAAGAATTTATGCCAATAGAGTTTTAAAAAACTACCGTGGAAGGTAATTGTCAGAGAATTCAAAACAAAAATGATGAAGAAAGCAATAGTAAGAGAATTTAAAGTAAAATAATGGTTGAAGGCTATATATTAAGGGATTTTGACAAAAATTATGACTAAATGCTTTTAGAAATAGAATTTGAAGAAATTCATTAATAAAGCTATACAAGGAAATTCAAAGAAAAATCATTGCTTTAGGGTATAACAAAGGAATTTTAGGGGAAAAAATCAGTGTTTATGGCTATAGTTAAGAATTTAATGAAAATAATTAAGAATTTTAAAAAAACTCATGTTTAATGCTATAGTAATGGAATTTAAAAATAATGGCTGAAAGTAGTAGAAAAGAGAATTTTTAAAATATAAAGAGCTGAAGGCAATTGATTATGAAAAATTTTTAATTGAAAACCATGGTGTGGAAATCATAGTGAAATCAAGGCTTAAAGGTTATAAGTAAGGAATTTTAAAAATCATGGACTATGGTAAGGGATTTTACCATCGATGTAGTAGTAAGAAAATTTTAAGAAAAATCTGAGCTTAAGGGTATAGTAAGATAATTTTAGAAAATCAAAATTGAATGCTATATTAAAGTGGATTTTAAATCGTGTTAATTGTGAGTGAGTTTGAAGAACTATGGTTCATGTCTATATTAGGGAATTTTCAAATCTTGAAAAAGGCAATAATCAAGAAGGAGAAAATAAAGTTTGGAAACCAAAAGGAAGGGCTTTCTAATCAAAATTATGACTGAATGCTTTTTGTAATAGAATTAGAAGAAATTCATGGCAACTGCACTATAGTAAGGGAATTTGAGGAAAAATAATGACTCGAGGCTATTGGAAGGGAATTTTATGAAAATCTTGGTTTACAATAAAGCGGGAGATTTTAAATAAAAAACTTGGCTAGTTCTTAGTAAGAGAATTTTAAGAAAACTGACAAAGGGCATTAAAGAGAATTTTAAGAAAAACAAATCTAAATACCTAAAGTAAGGAATTTTAAGAAAAATAATCGCTTTTACGCTTGTAATAATAGAATTTGAAGAAAAACAATATTCAAGGCTATATGAAGGGAATTTTATTAAAAATCATGAAAAAATGGCTAAGTAAGAGAATTTTGAAGAAAAAAAAAAAATGGTTGGAAGGCTATAGAAGGGGACCTTTGAATCAAAATTATGACTAAAGGATATAGTAAGGTAATTTAAAAATTTGGCAATGTAATATAGTAAGGAATTTGAAGAAAAAAATATGGGTCAAGGCCGTAATGGAATTTTAAAACATCAAGCATAAAGGCTGTAAAGTAATTGAATTTAGAGAAAATCATGCGGAAGATTTTAGTATGAGAATTTTAAGGGAAAAGCAGAGCTAAGGCCATGGTGTCAGAATTTTAAGAAATTTCATAATTGAAGGCAATAGAATGTATTAGAAGTAGAATCATGTTTGAAGGCTATATAAAGATAATTTTCACCAAAATCAAGGCCAAAGACTATGATAGGAATTCTGAAGATGCCTATGGTAATGGAATTTACAAATTTATGATTAATTTCTATTGTAAGAGAATTTGAAGAAATTTTTGGCACAATGCTATAGTCGAATTTGAAGAAGAAAAACTAATGGTTAAGCTATTGTAAGGGAATTTTGGTGTAAAATCATGGTTTATATTTTAGTAAGGTATTTTTAAGTAAAAAAAACTTGCTGAAGGTTTTAGGTAAGCATATTTTATGAAAAACTGAGCTGAAGGTTGTAAGGAAATGAAAATTGAAGGCTATATGGGAATTTAAGGAAAAAATCATGGCTGAAGGCTATGCTATGAATCTTTAAAAAAACTAACAATGCATGAAACTGTAAAGAGAACTTGAAAAGAAATGATGGAAGAAGACTATAGTAAAGGAGAATTCTGAAGAAAAATAATGGCTGAAGACTCATAGTATGGACTTTTATAGAAATTAACGTTTTAGGAAAAGAGAATTTGAAGAAATTTAAAAATGCCAGTTAGGGAATTAAAAGAAAAAATCATTGCCATAACAAGTAAATTTTAGGAAAAATCAATGGTTTAACAATTAAGAAGTTAGGAATTTAAAGAAAAATACTGAATTTTGGAAAATCTGCTTTAATGCTATATAATGGAATTTAAAAAGAAAATAATGGCTGAAGGTTGTAGAAGGAGAATTTTTGAAAATATGAGCAGAAGGCAACAAAGGGAGAGAATTATATGAAAAAAATCTTAATTGAAAAGCTATAGTATGGAATCTGTAGTGAAATCATGCCAAGGTTATCGTAAGAATTTTAATAAAAAATCATGTTAATAAAGGGCTGTTGCAAGAACGGCAGAAATCCTCATGGTTGAAAAACATTATAGTAAAGGAATTTGACAAAATATTAACATAGGCTATAGTAAGAAATTTGAAGAAATTCGTATAACAAGGCTATAATAAGGGTATTTGAAGAAAAAAATAATGGCTGGAAGGCTATTAGAAAGGAATTTTAAGAAAATCATTGTTTAAAGCTATAGTATGGATTTTTAAATAAAAACATTTGGGTGATACTTGTAGTAACAGGAATCAAAAATCAGAGCTGAAGGGTATTGAAGGGAATTTAATAAATATCAAAACTGAATGCTATTGTATGTGAATTTAAAAAAAATCATTGTTGAAGGCTATAATAATAGAATTTTGAAGAACTATGGTTAAAAGTTATAATAATGGAATTTTTTCTAAAATCCTAAAAAAGGCTCTAGTAAGTGAATTTAAAGAAAAATAATGGTTGAAGACCATAGTAAGGCTTCGAGCAAACTATGATCAATGCTATAGTAATGGTAATTTTGCAAGAAATTGCGGGTACGCGCCATAATGGAATTGCAATAATGACTGAAGGTTGGCTGAGAATTTTTTGAATAATCATGGTTTAAGGCTATTGTAAGGGATCTTAAATAAAAACTTGGTTGTCTCTTGTAGTGAGAATTTTAAGAAAAACGGAGTTGAACTGGGTAGTAGCTGTATTTAGAAAATCAAACTAAATGCTAGAAATAGTGCGAATTTAAGAAAAATCATTGCCACCGTAATAATACAATTCTAAAGAAAAACAATGGTTCAAAGGCAATAGTAAAGGAATTTTGAAAAATCATGAAAATATATATGTAAGAGAATTTGAAGAAAATAATGGTTGAAGGCTATAAAAGGGATCCTTTGACCAAAATTATTTCCTAAGGATGCAGTAAGATAATTTAAAGAAATTCATAAGTGCAATGCAACAACAAGGGAATTTGAATAAAAATCATGGCACATATAGTAATGGAATTTTAAGAAAAGGGCCAGCTTACGCTATAATTGAATTCTAAAGAAAAAATCATGGGAGAAGATTTTAAGAGAATTTTAAGAAAAAAAACAGAGTTGAATATTATGCTAGGGATATTTTAAGAAATTCATAATTGAAGGCTATAGGAATATGTATTAGAAGCAGAATCATGGTTGAGGGCTATAGTAAAGGAGAATTCAAAAAGAAAACTGACTTATAGGTTATATTAAGAGAAGTTTTACCAAAATCAAGGCAAAAAGACGAGCTAGGGATAGGAATTTGAAGAGAAATCATGATCAATGGCTTATAGGTAATGGAATTGAAAAAATTTATGACTAATTGCTATTGTAAGAGAATTTAAAGAAATTTTTACAATAACAAGCATACCATGGGAATTTAAAGAAAAACCTTATCGGAAGCTATTGTAAGG
>JAINDJ010000134.1:0-58244 GCA_019845555.1 Aristolochia fimbriata | reverse complement strand
CGGATTGCATGAATGTTGTTGGATGTGTATTGTTACAGGTGAATCCAGGAAATGGTCCTTTAGTGGTTGTTCAGCTGTTGGATGATGAGGTCCTGAAGATTTCATCAATCTGTCTGTTCTTTTTCTTCCAGAGGATCCTCTTGTGGTGCAATGTGAGATGAGGTGCTCTCTCTCTCTCTCTCTCTCTCTCTCTCTCTCTCCTTTCTCTCTCCCTTCTTTCTTTGTTCTGGTAGTATTCTTTGTTGAGATTGGCTGCTGTGTGCAGCACCGCATGTGGCAGCCAATCTCATGCTGCCTGTTTAATTTTTTGACTCCATAGCCTTACTTTTTGGTGGTCTTGGCAGGTTGAGAGATGCGCGGCACTGGAAACCAGACTTAATTTCTGTGTATATATATTGCCAAGGCCACTGGTATTGTTGCTGCCTATGGTTTTCCTGAGGTTGTCGGAGAAAGGTGAAGAAATTTTTGGAAGATGATAAAATGAAAGAAAGTGAAAAAAAGAAAGAAAGAAAGGAGCTGATAGATAAGAAGAAAGAAAAAACAGAAAAGATTGGGGAATGAAAAGAAAGAAGAAGAAAGAAAAGAACAGAAAAGAAGGGGAAAGAAAAGAAACGGAGAAAAAAAAAAAAAAAAGAAAAGAAAAGGAAGAAAAAAAGAAAGAAAAGAGCAAAAAAAAAAAATGAAAAAAGAGGAAAAAGAAAGAAAAGAAGAGAGAAAAAGAAAAAAAAAAAGGAAAAGAAAGAAAAGAAAAGCCCTCGTTGTTCAGATCAAGAAACCAGGTATGTGTTTGTTTTAATGTCTCACATCCTTTAATCTCATACCTTGCAATATCTGATCTAATACATTGCCATCCTTATTTAGGCTGCCAAAGAGTACCCCTCAGCAGTTGGGCTTAACGCCTGCATTAGACTGTTTGAGCAATTTAAATCATATGAAGGATCGTGATTCTTCCCTCTGGACATATTTGTGCTCCAGGTAATTTATGGTCCAGTTATAGAACATGATTTTGCATCCTATGCTGTGTTAACTTTATTCTAATAGCATCCTTTCTGTTTGAACAGATTGGATCCAGATATACACTTTATGTATATAGAGGGTGCTGCCAAAACTAGACAGATCAAAGATGTTAAAGTGTAACAAGGGAATCTATATTTTAAGATCCCGTGAAGACAAAGAATTTGCTCATGAAAGCTAAGCTACTGGATGCTGAGGCCTTTGATGAATGTTTGTGGCCATTTTGGTTTTGTTCCAGATCTTACCCACTACCATGTATGCCAACAATATGCTTTGATATATTGAAGGATATGGCCAAAAAGTAAGTCAATTCTAAGTACCTTTTTGGGGGTCAAGTTTCAGGAATTTAATGTTTGAATCAACTGTCGTAATTGCATGAATGTTGTTGGATGTGTATTGTTACAGGCGAATCCCGGAAATGCTCCTTTAGTGGTTGTTCAGCTGTTGGATGATGAGTGTCCTGAAGATTTCGTCAAGGTCTTACTCTATCTGTCCGTTCTTTCCTTCCAGAGGATCCTCTTGTGGAGCAATGTGAGAACAGGAGCTCTCTCTCTCTCTCTCTCTCTCCTCCCTTCTCTCTCCCTTCTTTCTTTGTTCTGGTAGTATTATTGGGTTGAGATTAGCTACTGTGTGCAGCACTGTGTACTGTGGCACCCAATCTCATGCTGCCTGTTTAATTCTTTTGACCCATTGCCTCTTTTTTTGTTGTCTTGGCAGGTTGAGAGACGCCGGCTACTTGAAACGCAGACCTAATTGCAGCTTTATATATTGCCAAGGCCACTGATGTTGTATCTGCCTATGGTTTTCCTGTGGTTGTTGGAGAAAGGTGAAGAAATTTTGGGAAGATGATGAAATGAAAGAACGAAAAAGGAAAGAAAGAATGGAGCTGATAGATAAGAAGAAGAAAGAAAAGAACAGAAAAGAAGGGGAAAAGAAAAGAAACAGAGAAAAAAAAAAAAAGAAAAAAAAAAGGAAGAAAGAAAAGTTAGAAAAAAGGAAAAAAAAAAGAAAAAAGGAGGAAAAAAAGATAGAAAAAGAGGGAAAAGAAAGAAAAGAAAAGTGAAAAAATTGAAAAAAGAGAAAATGAAATGAAAGAAAAAAAGAAAAGAAAGAAAAAAAGTAAATGTAGTTGTTCAGATCAAGAAACCAGGTATGTGTTAGTTTTAATGTCTCACATCCTTTTATCTCATACCTTTCAATATCTGATCTAATACATTGCCACCCTTTTTAGGCTGCCAAAGAGTACCCTCAGCCGTTAGGGCGCTGATGCCTGCATTAGACTGTTTGAGCAATTTAAATCTTATGAGGGATTGTACTTCTTCCTTGGGGATATTTGAGCTCCAGGTAACTTATGGTCCTGTTATAGAACATGATTTTGCATCAATTGCTGTGTTAATTGTATTCTAATGGCATCCTTTTCTGTTTGAACAGATTGATCCAGATATACACTTTAAGCATACAGAGGGTGTTGCCAAAACTGGACAGATCAATTATGTTGAACGTGTAACAAGGGAATCTAAATTTTATGATCCCGAGAAGAAAAAGAATTTGCTCATGAAAGCTATGCTACCGGATGCCAGGCCTCTGATAAATGTTTGTGGTCGTTTGGTTTTGTTCCAGATCTTACCCACTACGATGTATGCCAACAACATGCTTTGATATATTGAAGGATATGGCCAAAATGTAAGTCAATTCTAAGTACCTTTTTTTGGGGTGAAGTTTCAGGAATTTCATGTTTGAATCAACGGTCGTGATTGCATGAATGTTGTTGGATGTGTATTGTTACAGGTGAATCCAGGAAATGGTCCTTTAGTGGTTGTTCAGCTGTTGGATGATGAGTGTCCTGAAGATTTCACAAGGTCTTACTCTATCTGTCCGTTCTTTCCTTCCAGAGGATCCTCTTGTGGAGCAATGTGAGAACAGGAGCTCTCTCTCTCTCCCCTCTCTCTCTCTTCTCTCTCCCTTCTTTCTTTGTTCTGGTAGTATTATTGGGTTGAGATTAGCTACTGTGTGCAGCACTGTGTACTGTGGCACCCAATCTCATGCTGCCTGTTTAATTCTTTTTGACTCCATTGCCTTACTTTTTTTGGTTGTCTTGGCAGGTTGAGAGATTACTGGCTACTTGAAACGAGATCGAATTGCAGCTTTTATATATTGCCAAGGCCACTGATGTTGTATCTGCCTATGGTTTTCCTGTGGTTGTTGGAGAAAGGTGAAGAAATTTTGGGAAGATGATGAAATGAAAGAACGGAAAAAAGGAAAGAAAGAATGGAGCTGATAGATAAGAAGAAGAAAGAAAAGAACAGAAAAGAAGGGGAAAGAAAAGAAAAAGAGAAAAAGAAAAAAGAAAGAAAAGAAAAGGAAGAAAGAAAAAGTTAGAAAAAAGCAAAAAAAAAAGAAAGAAAAGGAGGAAAAAAATAGATAGAAAAGAGGGAAAAGAAAGAAAAGAAAAGTGAAAATTGAAAAAAAGAGAAAATGAAATGAAAGAAAAAGAAAAGAAAGAAAAAGTAAATGTCGTTGTTCAGATCAAGAAGAACCAGGTATGTGTTAGTTTTAATGTCTCACATCCTTTTATCTCATACCTTTCAATATCTGATCTAATACATTGCCACCCTTTTAGGCTGCCAAAGAGTACCCTCAGCCGTTGATGATGCCTGCATTAGACTGTTTGAGCAATTTAAATCTTATGAGGGATTGTACTTCTTCCTTGGGGGATATTTGAGCTCCAGGTAACTTATGGTCCTGTTATAGAACATGATTTTGCATCAATTGCTGTGTTAATTGTATTCTAATGGCATCCTTTTCTGTTTGAACAGATTGGATCCAGATATACACTTTAAGCATACAGAGGGTGTTGCCAAAACTGGACAGATCAATTATGTTGAACGCGTGTAACAAGGGAATCTAAATTTTATGATCCCGAAGAAAAAGAATTTGCTCATGAAAGCTATGCTACCGGATGCCAGGCCTCTGATAAATGTTTGTGGCCGTTTTGGTTTTGTTCCAGATCTTACCCACTACGATGTATGCCAACAACATGCTTTGATATATTGAAGGATATGGCCAAAATGTAAGTCAATTCTAAGTACCTTTGTTTTGGGGTCAAGTTTCAGGAATTTCCTGTTTGAATCAACGGTCGTGATTGCATGAATGTTGTTGGATGTGTATTGTTACAGGTGAATCCAGGAAATGGTCCTTTAGTGGTTGTTCAGCTGTTGGATGATGAGTGTCCTGAAGATTTCATCAATCTGTCTGTTCTTTCCTTCCAGAGGATCCTCTTATGGTGCAATGTGAGATGAGGTGCTCTCTCTCTCTCTCTCTCTCTCTCTCTCTCTCCCTTCTCTCTCCCTTCTTTCTTTGTTCTGGTAGTATTCTTGGGTTGAGATTGGCTGCTGTGTGCAGCACCGTGTACTGTGGCAGCCAATCTCATGCTGCCTGTTTAATTCTTTTGACTCCATAGCCTTTACTTTTGGTGGTCTTGGCAGGTTGAGAGATGCGTGCTACTGGAAACCAGACAATTTCTGTGTATATATATTGCCAAGGCCACTGGTATTGTTGCTGCCTATGGTTTTCCTGAGGTTGTCGGAGAAAGGTGAAGAAATTTTGGGAAGATGATAAAATGAAAGAAAGTGAAAAAGGAAAGAAAGAAAGGAGCTGATAGATAAGAAGAAAGAAAAAAAGAAAAGATTGGGGAATGAAAAGAAAGAAGAAGAAAGAAAAGAACAGAAAAGAAGGGGGGAAAGAAAAGAACGGAGAAAAAAAAAAAAAAAGAAAAGAAAAAGGAAGAAAAAAAGAAAGAAAAAGAGCAAAAAAAAAGAATGAAAAAGAGGAAAAAAGAAAGAAAAGAAGAGAGAAAAAAGAAAAAGGAAAAGAAAGAAAAAGAAAGAAAGCCCTCAAGTTGTTCAGATCAAGAAACCAGGTATGTGTTTGTTTTAATGTCTCACATCCTTTAATCTCATACCTTGCAATATCTGATCTAATACATTGCCATCCTTATTTAGGCTGCCAAAGAGTACCCTCAGCAGTTGGGCTAACGCCTGCATTAGACTGTTTGAGCAATTTAAATCATATGAAGGATCGTGACTTCTTCCCTCTGGACATATTTGTGCTCCAGGTAATTTATGGTCCAGTTATAGAACATGATTTTGCATCCTATGCTGTGTTAACTTTATTCTAATAGCATCCTTTTCTGTTTGAACAGATTGGATCCAGATATACACTTTATGTATATAGAGGGTGCTGCCAAAACTGGACAGATCAAAGATGTTAAAGTGTAACAAGGGAATCTATATTTTAAGATCCCGTGAAGACAAAGAATTTGCTCATGAAAGCTAAGCTACTGGATGCGAGGCCTTTGATGAATGTTTGTGGCCATTTTGGTTTTGTTCCAGATCTTACCCACTACCATGTATGCCAACAATATGCTTTGATATATTGAAGGATATGGCCAAAAAGTAAGTCAATTCTAAGTACCTTTTTTTTGGGGTCAAGTTTCAGGAATTTAATGTTTGAATCAACGGTCGTAATTGCATGAATGTTGTTGGATGTGTATTGTTACAGGCTAAATCCCCGAAATGCTCCTTTAGTGGTTGTTCAGCTGTTGGATGATGAGTGTCCTGAAGATTTCGTCAAGGTCTTACTCTATCTGTCCGTTCTTTCCTTCCAGAGGATCCTCTTTGTGGAGCAATGTGAGAACAGGAGGTCTCTCTCTCTCTCCCTCTCTCTCTCCCTTCTCTCTCCCTTCTTTCTTTGTTCTGGTAGTATTATTGGGTTGAGATTAGCTACTGTGTGCAGCACTGTGTACTGTGGCACCCAATCTCATGCTGCCTATTTATTTCTTTTGACTCCATAGTCTTACTTTTTGATGGTCTTGGCAGGTTGAGAGATGCGAGCTACTTGAAACGAGACGAATTGCTGCGTATATATATTTCCAAGGCCACTGGTATTGTTGCTGCCGATGGTTTTCCTGTGGTTGTCGGAGAAAGGTGAAGAAATTTTGGGAAGATGATAAAAGAAAGAAAGTGAAAAAGTGAAAGAATGAAAGGAGCTGATAGATAAGAAGAAGAAAGAAAAGAACAGAAAAGAAGGGGGAAAGAAAAGAAACAGAGAAAAAGAAAAAGATAGAAAAGAAAAGGAAGAAAAAAAAGAAAGAAAAGAGCAAAAAAAAAGAAAGACAAGAGCAAAAAAAAAGAAAGAAAAAGAGGAAAAAAGAAAAAAAAGAAGAGAGAGAAAAAGAAAAAAAGAAAAAAGAAAAGAAAGAAAAAAGAAAAGCTCGATGCTCAGATCAAGAAACCAGGTATGTGTTTGTTTTGATGTCTCACATCCTTTAATCTCATACCTTCAATATCCGATCTAATACATTGCCACCTTTATTTAGGCTGCCAAAGAGTACCCTCAGCAGTTAGGCGTTGATGCCTGCATTAGACTGTTTGAGCAATTTAAATCATATGAAGGATCAGACTTCTTCCTCTGCACATATTTGTGCTCCTGGTAATTTATGGTCCGTTATAGAACATGATTTTGCATCCTATGCTGTGTTAACTTTATTCTAATAGCATCCTTTTCTGTTTGAACAGATTGGATCTAGATATACACTTTATGTATATAGAGGGTGCTGCCAAAACTGGACAGATCAAAGATGTTAAAGTGTAACAAGGGAAACTATATTTTAAGATCCCGAAAGACAAAGAATTTGCTCATGAAAGCTAAGCTACTGGATGCCAGGCCTTTGATGAATGTTTGTGGCCATTTTGGTTTTGTTCCAGATCTTACCCACTACCATGTATGCCAACAACATGCTTTGATATATTGAAGGATATGGGCAAAAAGTAAGTCAATTCTTGGTACCTTTTTTTGGGATCAAGTTTCAGGAATTTCATGTTTGAATCAACGGTCGTGATTGCATGAATGTTGTTGGATGTGTATTGTTTCAGGTGAATCCAGGAAATGCTCCTTTTGTTGTTGTTCAGCTGTGTGATGATGAGTGTCCTGAAGATTTCATCAAGGTCTTACTCTATCTGTCCGTTCTTTCCTTCCAGATGATCCTCTTGTTCAGCAATGTGAGAAGAGGTGCACTCTCTCTCTCTCTCTCTCTCTCTTTCCCTTCTCTCTCCCTTCTTTCTTTGTTCTGGTAGCATTATTGGGTTGAGATTGGCTGCTGTGTGCAGCACCGTACTGTGGCAGCCAATCTCATGCTGCCTGTTTAATTCTTTTTGACTCCATAGTCTTACTTTTTTGATGGTCTTGGCAGGTTGAGAGATGCGAGCTACTTGAAACGAGATAATTGTTGGCGATATATATTGCCAAGGCCACTGGTATTGTTGCTGCCGATGCTTTTCCTGTGGTTGTCGGAGAAAGGTGAAGAAATTTTGGGAAGATGATAAAAGAAAGAAAGTGAAAAAGTGAAAGAATGAAAGGAGCTGATAGATAAGAAGAAGAAAGAAAAGAACAGAAAAGAAGGGGGAAAGAAAAGAAACAGAGAAAAAGAAAAAGATAGAAAAGAAAAGGAAGAAAAAAAAGAAAGAAAAGAGCAAAAAAAAAGAAAGAAAAGAGCAAAGAAAAAGAAAGAAAAAGAGGAAAAAAGAAAAAAAAGAAGAGAGAGAAAAAGAAAAAAAGAAAAAAGAAAAGAAAGAAAAAAGAAAAGCTCGATGCTCAGATCGTTGTTCAGGTATGTGTTTGTTTTGATGTCTCACATCCTTTAATCTCATACCTTTCAATATCCGATCTAATACATTGCCACCCTTATTTAGGCTGCCAAAGAGTACCCTCAGCAGTTAGGCGTTGATGCCTGCATTAGACTGTTTGACCAATTTAAATCATATGAAGGATCGTACTTCTTCCTCTGCACATATTTGTGCTCCTGGTAATTTATGGTCCGGTTATTGAACATGATTTTGCATCCTATGCTGTGTTAACTTTATTCTAATAGCATCATTTTCTGTTTGAACAGATTGGATCCAGATATACACTTTATGTATATCGAGGGTGCTGCCAAAACGGGACAGATCAAAGATGTTAAACGTGTTACAAGGGAATCTAAATTTTAAGATCCCGAGCAGACAAAGACTTTGCTCTTGAAAGCTAAGCTACTGGATGCCAGGCCTCTGATAAATGTTTGTGGCGTTTTGGTTTTGTTCCAGATCTTACCCACTACCATGTATGCCAACAACATGCTTTGATATATTGAAGGATATGGGCAAAAAAGTAAGTCAATTCTAGGTACCTATGTTTGGGATCAAGTTTCAGGAATTTCATGTTTGAATCAACGGTTAGTGATTGCATAAATGTTGTTGGATGTGAATTGTTTCAGGTGAATCCAGGAAATGCTCCTTAAGTTGTTCTTCAGCTGTGTGATGATGAGTGTCCTGAAGATTTCATCAAGGTCTTACTCTAACTGTCTGTTCTTTCCTTCCAGATGATCCTCTTGTTGAGCAATGTGAGAAGAGGTGCACTCTCTCTCTCTCTCTCTCTCTCTTTTCTCTCTCCCTTCTCTCTCCCTTCTTTCTTTGTTCTAGTAGTATTATTGGGCTGAGATTGGCTGCTGTGTGCAGCACCGTGTACTGTGGCAGCCAATCTCATGCTGCCTGTTTAATTCTTTTGACTCCATAGTCTTACTTTTTTGGTGGTCTTGGCAGGTTGAGAGATGCGAGCTACTTGAAACGAGACCTAATTGCTGTGGTATATATATTGCCAAGGCCACTGGTATTGTTGCTGCCTGTGGTTTTCCTGTGGTTGTCGGAGAAAGGTGAAGAAATTTTGGGAAGATGATAAAATGAAAGAAAGTGAAAAGGAAAGAAAGAAAGGAGCTGATAGATAAGAAGAAGAAAGAAAAGAACAGAAAAGAAGGGGGAAAGAAAAGAAAGAAGAAGAAAGAAAAGAACAGAAAAGAAGGGGGAAAGAAAAGAAAGAAGAAGAAAGAAAAGAACAGAAAAGAAGGGGGAAAGAAAAGAAAGAAGAAGAAAGAAAAGAACAGAAAAGAAGGGGGAAAGAAAAGAAACGGAGAAAAAGAAAAAGAAAGAAAAGAAAATGAAGAAAAAAAAGAAAGAAAAGAGCAAAATATAAAGAAAGAAAAAGAGGAAAAAAGAAAGAAAAGAAGAGAGAGAAAAAGAGAAAACGAAAAAAGCAAAAGAAAGAAAAAAGAAAAGAAAGAGAAAAGAAAAACCCTCAAGCTGTTCAGATCAAGAAGTTCAGGTATGTGTTTGTTTTAATGTCTCACATCCTTTAATCTCATACCTTTCAATATCTGATCTAATACATTGCCACCCTTTTTAGGCTGCCAAAGAGTACCCTCAGGAGTTAGGCGTTAACGCCTGCATTAGACTGTTTGAGCAATTTAAATCATATGAAGGATCGTACTTCTTCCTCTGGACATATTTGTGCTCCAGGTAATTTATGGTCCAGTTATAAAACATGATTTTGCATCCTATGCTGTGTTAACTTTATTCTAATAGCATCCTTTTCTGTTTGAACAGATTGGATCCAGATATACACTTTATGTATATTGAGGGTGCTGCCAAAACTGGACAGATCAAAGATGTTAAAGTGTAACAAGGAAATCTATATTTTAAGATCCCGAGCAGACAAAGAATTTGCTCATGAAAGCTAAGCTACTGGATGCCAGGCCTCTGATAAATGTTTGTGGCCGTTTTGGTTTTGTTCCAGATCTTACCCACTACCATGTATGCCAACAACATGCTTTGATATATTGAAGGATATGGGCAAAAAGTAAGTCAATTCTAGGTACCTTTTTTTGGGATCAAGTTTCAGGAATTTCATGTTTGAATCAACGGTCGTGATTGCATAAATGTTGTTGAATGTTAATTGTTTCAGGTGAATCCAGGAAATGCTCCTTAAGTTGTTGTTCAGCTGTGTGATGATGAGTGTGCTGAAGATTTCATCAAGGTCTTACTCTATCTGTCCGTTCTTTCCTTCCAGATGATCGTCTTGTTGAGCAATGTGAGAAGAGGTGCACTCTCTCTCTCTCTTTGTCTCTCTCTTTCCCTTCTCTCTCCCTTCTTTCTTTGTTATTGTAGTATTATTGGGCTGAGATTGGCTACTGTGTGCAGCACCATGTACTGTGGTAGCCAATCTCATGCTGCCTGTTTAATTCTTTTGTTTCCATTGTCTTACTTTTTGGTGGTCTTGGCAGGTTGAGAGACGTGAGCTAGTTGAAACGAGACGAATTGCTGCGTATATATTGCGAAGGCCACTGGTATTGTATCTGCCTATGGTTTTCCTGTGGTTGTTGGAGAAAGGTGAAGAAATTTTGGGAAGGTGATGAAATGTAAGAAAGTGAAACTCTGAAAGAAAGAAAGGAGCTGATAGATAAGAGGAAGAAAGAAAAGAACAGAAAAGAAGGGGGAAAGAAAAGAAACAGAGAAAAAGAAAAAGAAAGAAAAGAAAAGAAAGAAAGAAAAAGAAAGAAAAGAGGAAAAAAAAGAAAGAAAAGATGGAAAAAAGATAGAAAAAGAGGGAAAAAGAAAGAAAAGAAGAGAGAAAAAAAGATAAAAAGGAAAAAAAGGAAAAGAAAGAAAAAAGAAAAGAAAGAAAAAAGAAAATGTCGTTGTTCAGATCATTGTTCAGGTATGTGTTAGTTTTAGTGTCACATCCTTTTATCTCATACCTTTCAATATCTGATCTAATACATTGCCACCCTTATTTAGGCTGCCAAAGAGTACCCTCAGCCGTTAGGCGTTGATGCCTGCATTAGACTGTTTGAGCAATTTAAATCATATGAAGGATCGTACTTCTTCCTTGGGACATATTTGAGCTCCAGGTAACTTATGGTCCTGTTATAGAACATGATTTTGAATCTATTGCTGTGTAATTGTATTCTAATAGCATCCTTTTCTGTTTGAACAGGTTGGATCCAGATATACACTTTAAGCATATAGAGGGTGCTGCCAAAAATGGCTAGATCGAATATGTTGAACGTGTAACAAGGGAATCTAAATTTTATGATCCCGAAGAAAAAAAGAATTTTCTCATGGAAGCTAAGCTACCGGATGCCAGGCCTCTGATAAATGTTTGTGGCTGTTTTGGTTTTGTTCCAGATCTTACCCACTGCCATGTATGCCAACAATATGCTTTGATATATTGAAGGATATGGCCAAAAAGTAAGTCAATTCTAAGTACCTTTTTTTTTTTGGGGTCAAGTTTCAGGAATTTAATGTTTGAATCAACGGTCGTAATTGCATGAATGTTGTTGGATGTGTATTGTTACAGGCTTAATCCCGAAATGCTCCTTTAGTGGTTGTTCAGCTGTTGGATGATGAGTGTCCTGAAGATTTCGTCAAGGTCTTACTCTATCTGTCCGTTCTTTCCTTCCAGAGGATCCTCTTGTGGAGCAATGTGAGAACAGGAGGTCTCTCTCTCTCTCCCTCTCTCTCCCCTTCTCTCCCCTTCTTTCTTTGTTCTGGTAGTATTATTGGGTTGAGATTAGCTACTGTGTGCAGCACTGTGTACTGTGGCACCCAATCTCATGCTGCCTGTTTAATTCTTTTGACTCCATTGCCTTACTTTTTGGTTGTCTTGGCAGGTTGAGAGACGCGGGCTACTTGAAACGAGACGAATTGCAGCGCTTATATATTGCCAAGGCCACTGATGTTGTATCTGCCTATGGTTTTCCTGTGGTTGTTGGAGAAAGGTGAAGAAATTTTGGGAAGATGATGAAATGAAAGAACGGAAAAAGTGAAAGAAAGAATGGAGCTGATAGATAAGAAGAAGAAAGAAAAGAACAGAAAAGAAGGGGGAAAGAAAAGAAACAGAGAAAAAGAAAAAAGAAAGAAAAGAAAAGGAAGAAAGAAAAAGTTAGAAAAAGGAAAAAAAAAAAAAAGAAAAGGAGGAAAAAAAGATAGAAAAAGAGGGAAAAAAAAGAAAGAAAAGAAAAGGAAAAATTGAAAAGAGAGAAAATGAAATGAAAGAAAAAAGAAAAGAAAGAAAAAAGTAAATGTCAAGAAACCAGATCGTTGTTCAGGTATGTGTTAGTTTTAATGTCTCACATCCTTTTATCTCATACCTTTCAATATCTGATCTAATACATTGCCACCCTTTTTTAGGCTGCCAAAGAGTACCCTCAGCCGTTAGGCGTTGATGCCTGCATTAGACTGTTTGAGCAATTTAAATCATATGAAGGATCGTACTTCTTCCTCTGCACATATTTGTGCTCCTGGTAATTTATGGTCCGGTTATAGAACATGATTTTGCATCCTATGCTGTGTTAACTTTATTCTAATAGCATCCTTTTCTGTTTGAACAGATTGGATCTAGATATACACTTTATGTATATAGAGGGTGCTGCCAAAACTGGACAGATCAAAGATGTTAAAGTGTAACAAGGGAAACTATATTTTAAGATCCCGAGAAGACAAAGAATTTGCTCATGAAAGCTAAGCTACTGGATGCCAGGCCTTTGATGAATGTTTGTGGCCATTTTGGTTTTGTTCCATATCTTACCCACTACCATGTATGCCAACAACATGCTTTGATATATTGAAGGATATGGGCAAAAAGTAAGTCAATTCTTGGTACCTTTTTTTGGGATCAAGTTTCAGGAATTTCATGTTTGAATCAACGGTCGTGATTGCATGAATGTTGTTGGATGTGTATTGTTTCAGGTGAATCCAGGAAATGCTCCTTTAGTTGTTGTTCAGCTGTGTGATGATGAGTGTCCTGAAGATTTCATCAAGGTCTTACTCTATCTGTCCGTTCTTTCCTTCCAGATGATCCTCTTGTTCAGCAATGTGAGAAGAGGTGCACTCTCTCTCTCTCTCTCTCTCTCTCTTTCTCCCTCTCTCTCCCTTCTTTCTTTGTTCTGGTAGCATTATTGGGTTGAGATTGGCTGCTGTGTGCAGCACCGTGTACTGTGGCAGCCAATCTCATGCTGCCTGTTTAATTCTTTTGACTCCATAGTCTTACTTTTGATGGTCTTGGCAGGTTGAGAGATGCGAGCTACTTGAAACGAGAGCGAATTGCTAGCGATATATATTGCCAAGGCCACTGGTATTGTTGCTGCCGATGCTTTTCCTGTGGTTGTCGGAGAAAGGTGAAGAAATTTTGGGAAGATGATAAAAGAAAGAAAGTGAAAAAGTGAAAGAATGAAAGGAGCTGATAGATAAGAAGAAGAAAGAAAAGAACAGAAAAGAAGGGGAAAGAAAAGAAACAGAGAAAAGAAAAAGATAGAAAAGAAAAGGAAGAAAAAAAAAAAGAAAAAAGAAAAAAAAAAAAAGAAAGAAAAAAGAAAAAAGAAAAAAAGAAAAAAAGAGGAAAAAGAAAAAAAAGAAGAGAGAGAAAAAAAAAAAAAAAAAAAAAGAAAAACAAAGACAAAAGAAAAAAAGATCGATGCTCAGATCGTTGTTCAGGTATGTGTTTGTTTTGATGTCTCACATCCTTTAATCTCATACCTTTCAATATCCGATCTAATACATTGCCACCCTTATTTAGGCTGCCAAAGAGTACCCTCAGCAGTTAGGCGTTGATGCCTGCATTAGACTGTTTGACCAATTTAAATCATATGAAGGATCGTACTTCTTCCTCTGCACATATTTGTGCTCCTGGTAATTTATGGTCCGGTTATTGAACATGATTTTGCATCCTATGCTGTGTTAACTTTATTCTAATAGCATCATTTTCTGTTTGAACAGATTGGATCCAGATATACACTTTATGTATATCGAGGGTGCTGCCAAAAAACGGGACAGATCAAAGATGTTAAACGTGTTACAAGGGAATCTAAATTTTAAGATCCCGAGCAGACAAAGACTTTGCTCTTGAAAGCTAAGCTACTGGATGCCAGGCCTCTGATAAATGTTTGTGGCGTTTTGGTTTTGTTCCAGATCTTACCCACTACCATGTATGCCAACAACATGCTTTGATATATTGAAGGATATGGGCAAAAAAGTAAGTCAATTCTAGGTACCTATGTTTGGGATCAAGTTTCAGGAATTTCATGTTTGAATCAACGGTCGTGATTGCATAAATGTTGTTGGATGTGAATTGTTTCAGGTGAATCCAGGAAATGCTCCTTAAGTTGTTCTTCAGCTGTGTGATGATGAGTGTCCTGAAGATTTCATCAAGGTCTTACTCTAACTGTCTGTTCTTTCCTTCCAGATGATCCTCTTGTTGAGCAATGTGAGAAGAGGTGCACTCTCTCTCTCTCTCTCTCTCTCTCTCTCTTTGTCTCTCTCTTTCCCTTCTCTCTCCCTTCTTTCTTTGTTCTAGTAGTATTATTGGGCTGAGATTGGCTGCTGTGTGCAGCACCGTGTACTGTGGCAGCCAATCTCATGCTACCTGTTTAATTCTTTTGACTCCATAGTCTTACTTTTTGGTGGTCTTGGCAGGTTGAGAGATGCGAGCTACTTGAAACGAGACGAATTGCTGTGTATATATATTGCCAAGGCCACTGGTATTGTTGCTGCCTGTGGTTTTCCTGTGGTTGTCAGAGAAAGGTGAAGAAATTTTGGGAAGATGATAAAATGAAAGAAAGTGAAAAAGTGAAAGAAAGAAAGGAGCTGATAGATAAGAAGAAGAAAGAAAAGAACAGAAAAGAAGGGGGAAAGAAAAGAAAGAAGAAGAAAGAAAAGAACAGAAAAGAAGGGGGAAAGAAAAGAAAGAAGAAGAAAGAAAAGAACAGAAAAGAAGGGGGAAAGAAAAGAAAGAAGAAGAAAGAAAAGAACAGAAAAGAAGGGGGAAAGAAAAGAAACGGAGAAAAAGAAAAAGAAAGAAAAGAAAATGAAGAAAACAAAGAAAGAAAAGAGCAAAATATAAAGAAAGAAAAAGAGGAAAAAAGAAAGAAAAGAAGAGAGAGAAAAAGAGAAAACGAAAAAAGCAAAAGAAAGAAAAAAGAAAAGAAAGAGAAAAGAAAACCTCGTTGCTCAGATCGTTGTTCAGGTATGTGTTTGTTTTAATGTCTCACATCCTTTAATCTCATACCTTTCAATATCTGATCTAATACATTGCCACCCTTTTTTAGGCTGCCAAAGAGTACCCTCAGGAGTTAGGCGTTAACGCCTGCATTAGACTGTTTGAGCAATTTAAATCATATGAAGGATCGTACTTCTTCCTCTGGACATATTTGTGCTCCAGGTAATTTATGGTCCAGTTATAAAACATGATTTTGCATCCTATGCTGTGTTAACTTTATTCTAATAGCATCCTTTTCTGTTTGAACAGATTGGATCCAGATATACACTTTATGTATATTGAGGGTGCTGCCAAAACTGGACAGATCAAAGATGTTAAAGTGTAACAAGGAAATCTATATTTTAAGATCCCGAGAAGACAAAGAATTTGCTCATGAAAGCTAAGCTACTGGATGCCAGGCCTCTGATGAATGTTTGTGGCCGTTTTGGTTTTGTTACAGATCTTACCCACTACCATGTATGCCAACAACATGCTTTGATATAATGCAGGATATGGGCAAAAAGTAAGTCAATTCTTGGTACCTTTTTTTGGGATCAAGTTTCAGGAATTTCATGTTTGAATCAACGGTCGTGATTGCATGAATGTTGTTGGATGTGAATTGTTTCAGGTGAATCCAAGAAAAGCTCCTTTAGTTGTTGTTCAGCTGTGTGATGATGAGTGTGCTGAAGATTTCATCAAGGTCTTACTCTATCTGTCCGTTCTTTCCTTCCAGATGATCGTCTTGTTGAGCAATGTGAGAAGAGGTGCACTCTCTCTCTCTCTTTGTCTCTCTCTTTCCCTTCTCTCTCCCTTCTTTCTTTGTTATTGTAGTATTATTGGGCTGAGATTGGCTACTGTGTGCAGCACCATGTACTGTGGTAGCCAATCTCATGCTGCCTGTTTAATTCTTTTGTTTCCATTGTCTTACTTTTTGGTGGTCTTGGCAGGTTGAGAGACGTGAGCTAGTTGAAACGAGACGAATTGCTGCGTATATATTGCGAAGGCCACTGGTATTGTATCTGCCTATGGTTTTCCTGTGGTTGTTGGAGAAAGGTGAAGAAATTTTGGGAAGGTGATGAAATGTAAGAAAGTGAAACTCTGAAAGAAAGAAAGGAGCTGATAGATAAGAGGAAGAAAGAAAAGAACAGAAAAGAAGGGGGAAAGAAAAGAAACAGAGAAAAAGAAAAAGAAAGAAAAGAAAAGAAAGAAAGAAAAAGAAAGAAAAGAGGAAAAAAAAGAAAGAAAAGATGGAAAAAAGATAGAAAAAGAGGGAAAAAGAAAGAAAAGAAGAGAGAAAAAAAGATAAAAAGAAAAAAGGAAAAGAAAGAAAAAAGAAAAGAAAGAAAAAAGAAAATGTCATTGTTCAGATCATTGTTCAGGTATGTGTTAGTTTTAGTGTCACATCCTTTTATCTCATACCTTTCAATATCTGATCTAATACATTGCCACCCTTATTTAGGCTGCCAAAGAGTACCCTCAGCCGTTAGGCGTTGATGCCTGCATTAGACTGTTTGAGCAATTTAAATCATATGAAGGATCGTACTTCTTCCTTGGGACATATTTGAGCTCCAGGTAACTTATGGTCCTGTTATAGAACATGATTTTGAATCTATTGCTGTGTAATTGTATTCTAATAGCATCCTTTTCTGTTTGAACAGGTTGGATCCAGATATACACTTTAAGCATATAGAGGGTGCTGCCAAAAATGGCTAGATCGAATATGTTGAACGTGTAACAAGGGAATCTAAATTTTATGATCCCGAGAAGAAAAAGAATTTTCTCATGGAAGCTAAGCTACCGGATGCCAGGCCTCTGATAAATGTTTGTGGCTGTTTTGGTTTTGTTCCAGATCTTACCCACTGCCATGTATGCCAACAATATGCTTTGATATATTGAAGGATATGGCCAAAAAGTAAGTCAATTCTAAGTACCTTTTTTTTGGGGTCAAGTTTCAGGAATTTAATGTTTGAATCAACGGTCGTAATTGCATGAATGTTGTTGGATGTGTATTGTTACAGGCGAATCCCGGAAATGCTCCTTTAGTGGTTGTTCAGCTGTTGGATGATGAGTGTCCTGAAGATTTCGTCAAGGTCTTACTCTATCTGTCCGTTCTTTCCTTCCAGAGGATCCTCTTGTGGAGCAATGTGAGAACAGGAGCTCTCTCTCTCTCTCCCTCTCTCTTCCCTTCTCTCCCCCTTCTTTCTTTGTTCTGGTAGTATTATTGGGTTGAGATTAGCTACTGTGTGCAGCACTGTGTACTGTGGCACCCATTCTCATGCTGCCTGTTTAATTCTTTTGACTCCATTGCCTTACTTTTTGGTTGTCTTGGCAGGTTGAGAGACGCGGGCTACTTGAAACGAGACGAATTGCAGCGCTTATATATTGCCAAGGCCACTGATGTTGTATCTGCCTATGGTTTTCCTGTGGTTGTTGGAGAAAGGTGAAGAAATTTTGGGAAGATGATGAAATGAAAGAACGGGAAAGAAAGAATGGAGCTGATAGATAAGAAGAAGAAAGAAAAGAACAGAAAAGAAGGGGGGAAAGAAAAGAAACAGAGAAAAAAGAAAAAGAAAGAAAAGAAAAGGAAGAAAGAAAAAGTTAGAAAAAAAGGAAAAAAAAAAAAGAAAAGAAAAGGAAAAAAAGATAGAAAAAAGAGGAAAAAGAAAGAAAAGAAAAGTGAAAAAAATTGAAAAAAGAGAAAAATGAAATGAAAGAAAAAAAAAAAAGAAAGAAAAAAAAGTAAATGTCGTTGTTCAGATCGTTGTTCAGGTATGTGTTAGTTTTAATGTCTCACATCCTTTTATCTCATACCTTTCAATATCTGATCTAATACATTGCCACCCTTTTTAGGCTGCCAAAGAGTACCCTCAGCCATTAGGGCGTTGATGCCTGCATTAGACTGTTTGAGCAATTTAAATCTTATGAGGGATTGTACTTCTTCCTTGGGGGATATTTGAGCTCCAGGTAACTTATGGTCCTGTTATAGAACATGATTTTGCATCAATTGCTGTGTTAATTGTATTCTAATGGCATCCTTTTCTGTTTGAACAGATTGGATCCAGATATACACTTTAAGCATACAGAGGGTGTTGCCAAAACTGGACAGATCAATTATGTTGAACGTGTAACAAGGGAATCTAAATTTTATGATCCCGAGAAGAAAAAGAATTTGCTCATGAAAGCTATGCTACCGGATGCCAGGCCTCTGATAAATGTTTGTGGCCGTTTTGGTTTTGTTCCAGATCTTACCCACTACGATGTATGCCAACAACAGATATATTGAAGGATATGACCAAAATGTAAGTCAATTCTAAGTACCTTTTATTTGGGGTCAAGTTTCAGGAATTTCATGTTTGAATCAGTGGTCGTGATTGCATGAATGTTGTTGGATGTGTATTGTTACAGGTGAATCCAGGAAATGCTCCTTTAGTGGTTGTTCAGCTTTTGGATGATGAGTGTCCTGAAGATTTCATCAAAGGCCTTACTCTATCTGTCCGTTCTCTACTTCCAGAGGATCTTCTTTTGGAGCAATATGAGGAGAGGTGCTCTCTCTCTCTCTCTCTCTCTCTCCCCTTCTTTTTCCTTCCTGTCTACCGATGCTGTTTTTATCTGGTCTTATATTCTGTTCTGTTTCTTGGTAGCAGGAATCGTCTACATTTACTGACTCAGTTCTTAGACCATTTCGTGCGTGAAAGTAGCCAGGATGTGTTTGTTCACATTTCATTGGGTAAAATTATCGGAGACAGCAACAATAACCCAGAACATTTCCTGCAACCAATCCTTACTATGACTCTCGAGTGGTGGGTAAATATTGTTAAAAGCGTGATCCCAACTTGGCTGTTGTTGCTTATCGAAGCGGATAGTGTGATGATGAGCTCATTAATGTTACAAACAAAACTCATTGTTCAAGCTGCAGGCGAGGTAGTTATTGGTCAATCCTGGTTACTGATGATTTGTTTATAGATTATTTTTCCTTTTAATGATTTGTCTTATCTCCTATTCAGATATGTGGTGGAGAGAATGGATCCAGAGTTGTGGGAGAAAATTCTTAGTCCTGACAATGAATTCAGAAGACAGCTTATTGATCAAGTGGTTTCAACCTCCTTACCTGAGAGCAAGAGCCCTGAGCAAGTCTCTGCAGCTGTTAAAGGTTACATTTCAACTTATTGAAAAGATTCTTCTCTAAAATTCTGTTTTCAGTGGTAAGTTCAACCTGCAAAATCTTCTCATCCTTACAGCTATCAAAGCTGATCCTTCAAGGGTGATGGTTATTAATCGGTTAGACAACTTTGATGGCCCTGCAGTTGGAGACGTGGCTGTGAAAGCAGCGCTCTATGATGAAGCTTTTGTCATCTTCAAGAAGTTGAACTAGAATGTACAGGCTGTGATTGTCCTCTTAGACAACCTTCAAAGTATTGAGCGTGCTGTGGAGTTTGCTTTCTGGGTTGCAGAATATGTTGTTTGGAGTCAGGTTGCCAAGGTCCAACTCTGTGAAGGCTTAGTAAGTGATGCCATTGAGTCTTTTATTCGAGCAGAGGATGCAACTCAGTTCTTGGACGATATTTGGGCATCTGAGGATGCAAATGTGTACCACGATTTGGTGAGGTATCTTCTAATGGTCAGGCCAAAGGGCTAAGAACCCACCCAAAGGTGGATAGTGAGCTCATTTATGTGTATGCTAAAATAGATAGGTTGGATGACATCAAGGAATTTATTCTTATGCCAAATGTTGCCAGCCTTCCTAATGTTGGGGACCGTCTCTGCGATGAGGCTTCCAAGGTTATTTATGCCTTCATTTCCAACTGGGCTAAGTTGGCTGTTACACTCGTCAAACGCAAACAATTCCAAGGTGCTGTGGATGCAGCTCGGAAAGCAAATAGGTCAAAGACATGGAAAGAAGTTTGCTTTGCCTGTGGCGATGCGGAAGAGTTCAGATTGGCTCAAATTTTTAGGCTCAGTATCATTGTACAGGTGAGGAACTGAGAGTGCTTTTGTTTGCATTTATTATGTTAACCTCACATTATAACTGGCTTAACTTATATTTGTTCATCTAGGTTGATGAATTGGAGGAAGTAAGTGACTACTACCAGAACAGAGGGTGCTTTAATGAGTTAATATCTTTCATGGAGAGTGGGCTAGTGTTAGAAAGGGCTCACATGGCCATTTTTTACAGAGTAGGGAGTTTTGTATGCAAGATATCGCCATGAGGAGCTTATGAACATATCACACTTTTCTCTACTCTTCTCGACATTCCCAAGTTTTTATGAGCTTGTGATGAGCAACAGCACTGGAAAGAGGCGTGGACAATATGATGAGTTTGATAATGCCGCAACAACTATTGTGAACCACTTGCCAGAGGCGTGGACGATATGCAGTTCAAGGATGTGGTCGTCAAGGTTGCAAATGTGGAGCTTTACTAGAAGGCTGTCCACTTCTATTTGCAGGAGCACCCGAACCTCATAAATGACCCTATCAATGTGCTGGTTCTGAGAGTGGACCTTACACGTATAGTCGATATAATACGGAAGGTGTGTTTTCTTGTATTTCTATCTTTATCTTTGTTGTGGCAATGTAATGCGGTCACTTATAAAAGAAGACATCTAAAGGTCCAGGAAGAATGCAGAATTACTCAAGTGGCTGAAATGGAAAGGAGCTCCAGCAGATAATATGATAGTAAAGATAACCACATTACTTTTTGTTTATTTACTTCAGTATTATCTTTGTGGTTTCCAGGCTGGTCACCTTCGTCTTGTGAAGCCATACATGGTTGCTGTGCAACAATGCATCTGCTGTGAATGAGGCTTTGAATGAAATCTATGTAGATGAAGAGGACTCTGATAGACTGCGTGAATCAATTGATTTGCATGATAACTTTGACCAGATTGGCCTTGGTCAGAAGGTGAAATAAATAATATTATAGTTGCTATCCTTATTTTTGAGTTACATTTTTTATGTCCTGGTAGTATTCTTGGGTTGAGATTAGCTGCTGCTTGAAGCACCGTGTACTGCGACAGCCAATCTCAAGCTGCCTGTTTAATTCTTGTGTTTCCATTGTGTTACTTTTTGGTGATCTTGGCAGGTTGAGAAACACGAGCTACTTGAAATGTGATGTATTGCTGCCTATATATATTGCCATGGCCACTGGTATTGTATCTGCCTATGGTTTTCCTATGGTTATTGGAGAAAGGTAAAGACTTTTTGGGAAGATGATGAAATGAAGGAAAGTGAAAAAGTGAAAGAATGAAAGGCGATGAAAGATAAGAAGAAGAAAGAAAAGAACAGAAAAGAAAGGAGTAAGAAAAGAAACAGAGAAAAAGGAAAAGGAAGAATAAAAAAAAAAGAAAAGAGACCTTCCCTCCTCAAAAAAAAAAAAAAAAAAAAAAAAAAAAAAAAAAAAAAAGGGAAAAAAGAAAAAAAAAAGAAAAAAAAAAGATAGAAAAAATAGAAAAAAGAAAGAAAAAAAAAAAAAAAAGTAGAAATAAAAATAGAAAGAAAGAGGGGAAGATCTCTCTTTGGGAGGGTTTCAAGTAGGCTGAAATCTCTCTCTAGCCTCTCAACTTTTCTGACGTGACAGCTTTCCCTAAACACCTTTTTCTCTCTCTTTCTCTCTCTCTTTCTTTCTCTCTCTTTCTCTTCTTTCTTTCTCTCTTTCTTTCTCTTCTTTTATCTTGTCTCTTATCTTGTCTCTCTCATCTATATTTTTTTGGTTTATCTCTCTAGTCTCCCCCTCCCTCCTTCCATCCTCCTTCCCTCTCATTCCAGCACTCTCACCAGCTATTTCCTTCTTAGGTTGCCAATATTAATTTGTATATTAGGTCATTTTTTTTTATGAGTTACAAGTTGTAATGCTGCATTTGGGGTCTGGATAGTTTCTTTCTTAGATTGATGCTTTCTGACCAGCAAGTTTTGACCCTAAATGCAGGTCAGGCATACACCTGATTACCTCTTTCTTCTGCAAACAATCCTGCAAACTGATCCCTAGGTAATATATTGCCATGGCCACTGGTATGAAGGCTTTGTGTTGTTTTTTTTTTTTATTAATTTATTTATTCATTATATATTATCGAATCTGCAATATTTGAAAATAAGCTAGCATTGTTTGAGTGATACAATTTTAATAAACTGGTTACTTATTGTCACTCCAATAAATTATTCACATATTCTACTAAGAATATAAGCTATTAAGAGGCCTCTAGTCTGTTACTTATCTTTTCTTTGAATTTGTTTGAGTTTATCTTATTTATGTCTTTCTTCTCCTTTTGTGTAAATTTTTTTTTATCATATTGGATTTCTTGTGACAGGTAGCAGTTAACTTTATGCTTGTGATGTCCCAAATGCAGGGAGGTTGCCCTATTGACTATAACACAATCACAGATCTCTTCCTTCTGGTTTTGCTTAGGCTCCCTTCCCTTTCACTTTTTCTCTCAAGAAAAAGTAGTACTGTATAAGTGTCACCTTCTTTTAAAAGATTATGTGACCCTTTTCTGTTGAAAACAATCTCAACCTTTTGACTCTGTTGGGAGGAATGAATACATGTTTGTGCATATATTTTAATCTAAGCATTTTGATTTTCTGTCTATTTTAGAGAAACATGATCAGGGATGCAACTGCATTTCTGTTGGATGTTTTGAAGCCTAATTTACCGAACATGGTTATCTTCAAACAATGGTAAACTTCGTCTTTGGTAAAATAATATCTATTAATATAATTTTATTTCTTATATTTAGACCTTGTATGTTTTTCCTTCTTTCACAGGTTTTGGAGATTAATCTAGTCATGTTTCCTAACGTTGCAGAGACTATTTTGGCCAATGGCATGTTCAGTCACTCGATCGTCCTCAAATTGGCCAGCTTTACTGAAAAAAGCTTGTTTTTACATGCGGGCCCTACAGGTAGACTTTCTATGTGAAGCAATCCACAAAACCAACAGAAATCTGCGATGAAGTTTACTAACTGCAGTCTTTGTGTCTTTATGTAATCGTGAATACTCATGCTATAGAGCCATAGGTTGTGCCTCACACATTTGTCATTTTATTTGATGATTAGTATATATGTGTGTACTAATTCTTTTATTTTTTTTATTTTGTATTCTAGTCCCTTGTGGAGTTTTTTCAGGACCCTCTCCAGAGAGTGGGCCCTGGAGTGCATGAAAAATCTTTTGCTTGTTAATTTATGAGGAAATTTTCAGATCATTGTTCAGGTATGTGTTAGTTTCAATGTCTCACATCCTTTAATCTCATACCTTTCAATATCTGATCTAATACATTACCTCCCCTATTTAGGCTGCTAAGAGTACTTTGAGCAGTTAGGCGTTGATGCCTGCATTAGAGGCCCGGATATGCTGCGAACAAGGCTTGTGCGCATCGATGCCTTGCACAGCCAATCCCGTTCGCAGCAGCACGTGTGAAGCATCTCGCGAACGGGGCATAAATGTTATTTTTAGGTGAATGGTGGGATATTTTATGCCCTGTTTGCATCGCCCCCGTGCTGCTGCGAATGGGGATTGGCTGTCTTGCAGATGCGCACAAGCCTTGTTCGCAGCAGATCTGGGGCCTGCATTAGACTGTTTGAGCAATTTAAATCGAATGAAGGATTGTACTTCTTCCTTGGGTCATATTTGAGCTCCAAGTTATTTATGGTCCTTTTAAAGAACTTGATTTTGCATCCAATGCTGTGTTAACTGTATTCTAATAGCATCATTTTCTGTTTGAACAGTGAGGATCCAGATGTACACTTTAAGTATATAGAGGCTGCTGCCAAAACTGGACAGATCAAAGAGTTTGAACGTGTAATAAGGGGATCTAATTTTTATGATGCCGGGAAGACAGAATTTCCTCATGGAAGCTAAGCTACCCAATGCCAGGCCTCTGATAAATGTTTGTGACCGTTTTGGTTTAGTTCCAGAACTTACCCACTACCTGTTTGCCAATAACATGCTTCGATATATTGAAGGATATGTCTAAAAGCAAAACAATTCTAAGTACCTGTTTTTTAGTGTCAAATTTCAGGAGTTTCATGTTTGAAAAACGGTTGTGATTGCATGAATGGTGTTGGATGTGTATTGTTACAGGTGAATCCTGGTATTGCTCCTTTAGTGGTTGGTCAGCTGTTGGCTGATGTGTGTCCTGAAGGTTTCATTAAAGGTATTATTCTATTTGTCCGTTCCCTCTCCTTTCAGAGGAGCCTCTTGTGGAGCAATGAGAAGTGGTGCACTCTGTCTCTGTCTGTCTCTGTCTGTCTCTCTCTCTCTCTCTCTCTCTCTCTCTCTCTCTCTCTCTCTCTCTCTCTCTGTCTCTCTCTCTGTCTCTCTCTCTCTGTCTCTCTCTCCCTCTCTCTCTCTCTCTCTCTCTGTCTCTCTCTCTCTCTCTCTCTCTCTCTCTCTCTCTCTCTCTCTCTCTCTCTCTCTCTCTCTTTCTCTCTCTCTCTCTCTCTCTCTCTCTCTCTCTCTCCCTTTCTTTCTCCCTCCTGTCTGCTGATCCTCTTTTTATCTTATCTTATATTCTGTTCTTTTTCTTGGTGTCAGGGGTAGTCTACTTTCACTCACTTTCGGTTCTTAGAGCATCTTGTGAGTGAAAGTAGCCAGAGATGTCTTGTTCACATTGCATTGGGTAAAATTATCTTAGACAGCAACAATAACCCAGAACATTTCCTCACAACCAATCCTTACTATGACTCTGTGGTGGTGGCTAAATACTTTGAAAAGAGTGATCCCACCTTGGCTGTTGTTGCTTATCGAAGGGGACAGTGTGATGATGAGCTCATTAATGTTACAAACAATAACTCATTGTTGAAGCTCTTGAGGTAGTTATTGGTCAATCTTAGTTACTGATGATTGCTTTATAGATGCTTTTTTTTTTTTTAATGATTTGTCTTATCTCCTATTCAGATATGTGGTGGAGAGAATGGATCCAGAGTTGTGGGAGAAAGTTCTTAGTCCCGAGAATGAATTCAGAAGACAGCTTATTGATCAAGGGGTTTCAACCGCCTTATCTGAGAGCAAGAGCCCTGAGCAAAGTCTCTGCAGCTGTTAAAGGTTTCATGACAGTTGATCATCCACCTGAACTTGTTGAACTTCTTGAAAAGATTGTTCTCCAAAATTCTGCTTTCAGTGGGAGCTTCAACCTGCAAAATCTTCTAATCCTTACAGTGATCAAAGCTGATCCTTCAAAGGCGATGGATTATATTAATCAGTTAGACAACTTTGATGGCTCTGCAGTTGGAGACATGCCTGTGGAAGCAGCACTCAATGAAGAAGCCTTTGCCATCTTCAAGAAGTTCAACTTGAATGTACAGGCTGTGAATGTCCTCTTAGATAACCTTCGAAGTATTGAGCGTGCTGTGGAGTTTGCTTTTTGGGTAGAAGAATATGCTGTTTGGAGTCAGTTTCTATGGCCCAACTCGAGAAGGCTTAGTAAGTGATGCTATTGAGTCTTTTATTCGAGCAGAGAATGCAACTCTGTGCTTGGATGTTATTAGGGCAGCTGAGGATGCAAATCTGTACCATGAAGAGCGAAGAGAACCCAAGGTGGATAGTGAGCTCATTTATCGTTATGCTAAAATAGATAGTTTGCGTGACATCAAGGAGTTTATTCTTATGCCAAATGTTGCCAACCTTCCTAATGTTGGGGACCGTCTTTACGATAAGGCTCTATATGAGGCTGCAAAGGTTATTTATGCCTTCATTTCCGACTGGGCAAAGTTGGCTGTTACACTCGTCAAACTCAAACAATTCCAAGGTGCTGTGGATGCAGCTCAGAAAGCAAATAGCTCAAAGACTTGGAAGGAAGTTTGCTTTGCCTGTGTCGATGTGGAAGAGTTCAGATTGGCTCAAATTTTTGGGCTCAATATCATGGTACAGGTGTGGAACTGTGACTGCTTTTATTTGCATTTATTATGTTAACCTCACATTATAACTAGCTTAACTTGCTGTTGATTTGTTTGCTCAGACCAAGTATACGGAGGCTGCAGAACTTGCTGCTGATTTTACACAGGGCATTCTTCGAACTCCTGACACAGTTGCAAAGTTTCAGGTTTCCTTTTCTCCTTCAGTTTGAGTTTTTGAATAAAATAAGAATGACTTGTTCTCTTTATCCTTTTTCTTCTTTATGCCTGTCATTCTGTTGGTATCTAAAGTTGTTGTTGTTACCTACATTTGTAATGCTGCATTTGAGGGCTGGATATTTCCTTAGTTGTTTGATGCTTTCTGACCTGCTAGTTTGGATCCTGAATGCAGGTCGGTATACACCTGATTGCCTCTTTCTTTTGCAAACAATCCTGCAAACTGATTCTCAGGTAATATATTGCCATGGCCACTGGCATGAAGGCTTTGTGTTGTTTTCTTTCTAATTTTTTAATGTATTTTATTTATAAGATATTATCGAATCTGCAATATTTTAAAAATAAGTTAACATTGGATGAGTTAGAAATTTTAATAAACTGGTTAGTTACAGGAAGGTATGCACCTGCCTCTCTGTCAAGGTTCACTTCATACTTGTAAATCAAGTTATTGGTACCTTTAGATCAAGGAGTAAATCATAACTGCAGTATAGTGTGTCGACTGGGACATATAGTGTCTTCCTTTTTAAAATTAATTTTCTAGTTTTATGTTCACAGGTTTTGATAATTTAACTAATTCTTTATTTTTGGTACTCACCCCTATTTTGTTTCTTTGTCAACTTAACCCCTCTTTTGTTTCTTTGTCAACTTAACCCCTCTTTTGTTTCTTTGTCAACTTAACCCCTCTTTTGTTTCTTTGTCAACTTAACCCCTCTTTTGTTTCTTTGTCAACTTAACCCCTCTTTTGTTTCTTTGTCAACAACCCCTTTTTTTCTTTTCTTTGTTTCTTTGTCAACTTAACCCCTCTTTTGTTTCTTTGTCAACAACCCCTCTTTTGTTTCTTTGTCAACAACCCCTTTTTGTTTCTTTGTCAACTTTTTTGTTTCTTTCTCAACCCCTCTTTTGTTTCTTTCTCAACAACCCCTCTTTTGTTTCTTTCTCAACAACCCCTCTTTTGTTTCTTTCTCAACCCCCTCTTTTGTTTCTTTCTCAACAACCCCTCTTTTGTTTCTTTCTCAACAACCCCTCTTTTTTGTTTCTTTCTCAACTTAACCCCTCTTTTGTTTCTTTCTCAACCCCCTCTTTTGTTTCTTTCTCAACAACCCCTCTTTTGTTTCTTTCTCAACAACCCCTCTTTTGTTTCTTTCTCAACAACCCCTCTTTTGTTTCTTTCTCAACAACCCCTTTTGTTTCTTTTGTTTCTTTCTCAACAACCCCTCTTTTGTTTCTTTCTCAACTTAACCCCCCTCTTTTGTTTCTTTCTCAACTTAACCCCTCTTTTGTTTCTTTCTCAACAACCCCTCTTTTTGTTTCTTTCTCAACAACCCCTCTTTTGTTTCTTTCTCAACAACCCCTCTTTTGTTTCTTTCTCAACTTAACCCCTCTTTTGTTTCTTTCTCAACAAACCCCTCTTTTGTTTCTTTCTCAACAACCCCTCTTTTGTTTCTTTCTCAACAACCCCTCTTTTGTTTCTTTCTCAACTTAACCCCTCTTTTGTTTCTTTCTCAACTTAACCCCTCTTTTGTTTCTTTCTCAACTTAACCCCTCTTTTGTTTCTTTCTCAACTTAACCCCTCTTTTGTTTCTTTCTCAACTTAACCCTTCGTTGTTTGGCATGTAATTTAAGAAAGGATTTTCTCTTTTATTTAGCATGTAATTTAAGACTCCCTACCTAAATGAATCAGCATGAAGTCTTGGAACCCGGAATATTAATGTGCAATAAAATCTCAACTTCCACAAAAAAAATAAATATAAAAATTATGATAATAATAATTGTGATATGCACAGGCTGTCTTTTGGAAGTTGATTACACCAAAGATGTTGGGATTGGTCACACAAACTGCAGTTTATCATTGGTCAATAGAAGGTAATCTCTTCTTTTAACTTTTGTTCTCATCTTAGCATCTCATACACGGAATGTTGGAACGTTGGTCCCTCAACTCCTGCTTATCAGGTAATTTAATTATTTCTCCTGGTGTTCTTTTTTTAATTTTCTTATTCAACATATAGCTCAAAACTTTTTTGTTCTTCTGTCTCCTTCACTTCAGCTTCTACTTCTATGTCTGTCTCTGTTCACTCTCTTTGATCTCTCTAGACTCACCCTCTCTCTGATCTCTCTCTAGGTTCACCCTCTCTCTGATCTCTCTCTAGGTTCACACTCTCTCTAGGTTCACCCTCTCTCTGATCTCTCTCTAGGTTTACCCTCTCTCTGATCTCTCTCTAGGTTCACCCTCTCTCTGATCTCTCTCTAGGTTCACCCTCTCTCTGATCTCTCTCTAGGTTCACCCTCTCTCTCTCTGGTTCACCCTCTCTTTGATCTCTCTCGGGGTTCACCCTCTCTCTAATCTCTCTCTAGGTTCACCCTCTCTTTTGATCTCTCTCTGGGTTCACCCTCTCTCGTTCTCTCTCTGGTTCACCCTCTCTGATCTCTCTCTTGGTTCACCCTCTCTCTGATCTCTCTCTTTTTCACCCTCTCTCTCTCTCTCTAGCATCTCTCTCTCTCTCTAGGTTCACCCTCTCTCTAATCTCTCTCTAGGTTCACCCTCTCTCGATCTCTCTCTAGGTTCACCCTTCTCTTTAATCTCTCTCTAGGTTCACCCTCTCTCAAAACTCTCTATGTTCACCCTCTCTCACTTCTCTCTCTACTTCACCTCACTCTCTCTGATCTCTCTCTAGGTTCACCCTCTCTCTCTCTCTAGGTTCACCCTCTCTCAGATCTCTCTCTAGGTTCACCCTCTCTCTGGTTTCTCTCTGATCTCTCTCTGGGTTCACCCTCTCTCTCGATCTCTCTCTAGGTTCACCCTCTCTCTCTCTCTCTCTAGGTTCACCCTCTCTCTCTCTCTCTAGGTTCACCCTCTCTCTCTGATCTCTCTCTAGGTTCACCCTCTCTCTCGATCTCTCTCTAGGTTCACCCTCTCTCTCTCTCTCTCTATGTTCACCCCTCTCTCTCTAGGTTCACCCTCTCTCTGATCTCTCTCTAGGTTCACCCTCTCTTTGAACCCTCCCTCCCTCTCTACCGAACCCATTCACAAATGGTTCGGGTTCAGCTCGTTTATATACAAACTCGAACCGAGCTCGAGTTTAAATTCAACCTCATTACCATAAATGCGTCGAACCCGAACTTCAATGAGTTCGGCTCGTAGGCTCACAAACCAGTTCGGTTCAAACTCTTTTATCTTAATTTTTATTGTTTTCTTTCGACCCCAAACCAGCAACTCAAAATTCTTTTATTTTAGGCTCGCTATCGGCTATCATCCTACTCTCGCTTGTTCGATTTCTACCGTAGGGTTTCAGCCACGACTCTTAGTTTTGTTTTGGACTCCATGATAAATAAAGATAATCATTCTGAAGAGGTAAAACTGGTTTTTTTTTCCCTTCTTTCCCCTATTTTTTCTTCCACTTTGCATTTCTCCGTTTTGATTTTTTCACTTAGGTCATTTGATTTGATTTCCCCTTTTATTGTTTGAGTTGTTTCCCCTTTTGTGGTTTCTTTGAGTAAGATGATATTGCCTTTTATATTGGTTTTTGGATCCCTTTTTTGTGCTTCTCCAATTTTTTTCTCTGCTTTGTGTTTTTTAGTTCATCTCCTAACATTACTCTTTCCTCTCTCTCTCTCTCTCTCTCTCTCTGTAGCTCCCTCTCATTTGCTCTCTGTAGCTCCCTCTCATTTGCTCTCTGTAGCTCCCTCTCATTTGGTCTTTGTAGCTCCCTCTCATTTGCTCTCTGTAGCTCCCTCTCATTTTGCTCTCTGTAGCTCCCTCTCATTTGCTCTCTATACCTCCCTCTCATTTGCTCTCTGTAGCTCCCTCTCATTTGCTCTCTGTACCTCCCTCTCATTTGCTCTCTGTAGCTCCCTCTCGTTTTGTCTTTGTGCCTCCCTCTCGTTTTGTCTCTTTGTGCCTCCTCTCATTTGCTCTCATTTCCCTCTCGTTTGCTTTTGTCTTTTGTCTCTCCCTCTCGTTTGCTCTCTATGGCTCCTCTCGTTTTTGCTCTCTTTGGCTCCTCTCGTTTTTCTCTTTGTGCCTCCCTCTCGTTTTTGTCTCTGTTAAATCCCTCTCGTTTTGTTTTTGGCTCCCTCTCGTTTTGGTTTCTTTTTTGCCTCCCCTCTTTTTTTGCTCTGTGTGGCTCCTCTCGTTTTGCTCTCTTTTGGCTCCCTCTCGTTTTGTCTCTCGTTGCTCCTCTTGTTTTGTCTCTGTGTGCCTCCCTCTCGTTTTTCTGTGTTGCCTCCCTCTCGTTTTGTCTCTTGTGCCTCCTCTCTCGTTTTGTCTCTTACTGAGGCTCCTCTCGTTTGTCTCTTTCAGATTTCCTCTCGTTTTGTCTCTTTGACTCCCTCTCTTTTTTTCTCTTCCTCCTCATTTTCCCTCTCTCGAGCTTTCTTCTGTTTCCTCCCTCTCGTTTTTTCTCTGTGCCTCCCTCTCGTTTTGAGATTCCTCCTCTCGAGTTTGTTTCTCTGAGCTCTCCCCTCTCCTCTTTTGGCTCCCCTCTCGTTTTGTCTCTTTTTTTCCCTCTCTTTTTGAGCTCTTTCTCGTTTGTCTCTCTTTTCCTCTCGTTTTGTCTCTTGTTTTTCCCTCTCTTTTGCTCTTTTTCTCTTGTTTGTCTCTCTCCCCTCTCGTTTTTGCTTTATCCCCCTCTCTTTGTTTTGTACCTCCTCTCATTTTGCTCTTTTCTCTCATTTGTTTCCCTCTCTCATTTGCCTATCCCCTCCTCTCTCATTTGCTCTCCTCCTTCCTCTCTCATTTGCTCTATCCTTCCTCTCTCATTTGCTCTATCCTTCCTCTCTCATTTGCTTTGTCCCTACACGGTTTGCATTTTAGTGACCGAGAGGTGACTGGACAAACTACTAAGCAAATGACAATGTTTTAAATTAGGAAACTTCTTTAAACATCCGGTGCACATTTCAATATTGTTAGAGGTGAGTAGGCTTTTTGTAACCTGTGAACTAGGGTTCAATCGGCAATGAAAGATGACTCTTTATTACTTTGTGCTACTTGTTAGTTTTGAACTAATTTATTTTGTCCTTTCACTAATTTTCCATTTCTCATTAGTTCTTATGTCTATATCATTTTAATGCCTAATTATTTTTATAATTATTACGAATTAATTATCAAATAATTTTAAAGTATTTAGATTCTTAGTCCAAATTATGTTATTTAAAAAATGTTACTTACTAATTTTTTTAAAAAATTATGTTTAAATTTATTTATGATTTATCTATATAAAAAAATCTTCCCTCGCTTCTGTGTTATGATTTATGGTATGTCTGCATTAGTAATTTTAAAATTGTAAATTATTTTTTGTTTTTCCTCTTCTATTTTTTTTTTTATTTTCCTCCCCTCATTATTTGATGTTCAAGTTTATGGATTATTTGTTATTATTATAATAAAACATTAAACTTTTGTTAAATGAATTTTAAATTTTAAATTTTAATTTTAAATTTTATATTTTGCATGTCAGAAATAAGTTTTGTTATTTTTCAAGTTGTATTATGATAATGTCATTAGTAGATGGTTCCTTTACTTTTATATTGATGTAGCAAGGTAAATTTGTGGTTAGATGGTTCATTTGGCATTGTGAGGGAAAATCCAAGAGAAATCTGGGGAGTTAGAAAGACTACCCATTTCTGATATACAGATTTATTTTAAAGTTATTTACGTATATTATAAAATAAAGCCTTCCCTCCCTCACTTTCTCACTTTGAATTTTTAAACTAATTTATAGTATGTTTTAATTATAATATGTTTTAATCATTTTGAGTTCTTAGATCACTCTTTTCTCCGAGTTTTTAAAATGATTTTCAAATTTTTTACCTTAAATAAATTTTTATTTTTGTTTATACTTGTTAGTTTGGAACTAGTTTATTTTGTCCTTTCACTAATTTTCCATTTCTCGTAGTTCTTATTATTTTAAAGTATTTTAGTAATTCTTCCTTTTTTTTCCTTGTTTTCCCTACTTTTTCTTCCTCTTTGCATGTTCATTTGATTTGATTTTCCCGTTTGAGTTGTTTTCTCTTTCGTGGTTTCTTTGAGTAAGACGATGTTGCTTTTTATATTGGTTTTTTAATCCCCTTTTTGTGTTTGCTCTCTGTCCATTTCTCTCACATTTGCTCTTTCCTTCCTCTCTTATTTGCTTTGTCCCTTCACTTTTCTTTCTTAAGAAGTAGGTTTGAATGTTTTTACCAAGAGTGACTAGACAAACTACTAAGCAAATGACAAACTACTAAATTTAGAAACTTCTTTAATAACCGGTGCACATTTCAATGTTGCGAGAGGTGAGTATTGATGTAGCAAGGTAAATTTGTGGTCAAATGATTCATTTGGCATTGTAAAATAAAGCCTTCCCTCCCTCACTTTCTCACTTTGAATTTTCATATGTTTTAATCATTTTGAGTTCTTAGCTCACTTTATTTTTGTTTATATTTCTTTTATACTTGTTAGTTTGGAGCTAAATTATTTTGTTCTTTCACTAATTTTTCATTTCTCGTAGTTCTTATTTTAAATTATTTAGATTCTCCCTTCTAATTATGTAATTTAAAAAATGTAAACTTACTAAATTATCTTTAAACTTATTTATGATTTATCTATCATTATTAATAAAAATAAGTAATTTTAAAATTGTAAATTTTCCTCTTCCATTGTAAAATTTTAATATTTAATAATTTTTTAAATGTCAGAAATTATGTTTTTTTTTAAGTCTTCCATTAGTGGTCAAGTTCATTTGGCTGGGAGGGAAAATCCAAGAGAAATCTGGGGGAGTGAGAAAGGCCACCCATATCTGATATACAAATTTATTTTAAAGTTAGCCTTTCGTGCTTCCCTTTCTCACTTTTGAATTTTCAAACTAATTTATAGGATGTTGTAATTATAATTAATCGAGTTTTTATATATTTAAATTTTTACCATAAATAAATTTTTATTTTTTGTTTTTATTTCTTTTATAGTTTTTTCTTTTTGTCCTTCCTCTAATTTTCCATTTCTCATATAATTATTTTAAAGTATTTAGATTCTCCCTTCAAATTATGTAATTTAAAAATGAAATTTTGTAATTTTTTTATAAAAAATATGTTTAAATTTACTTATGATTTATCTATCATTATTAATAAAAAATTTCCTTGCTTCCTGTGTTATTAAATTTGATTCATGGTACGTTTGAATTAGTAATTTTAAATTTGTAAATTATTTTCAAATTTTTCACTTTTCTAACTTTCCTCCCCTCATTATTTGATGTTCAAATTTATGGATTATTTGTTATTATTATTATAAAACTTTTGTTAGATGAATTTTTAATTTTTAATTTTTAATTTTTTTTTTTTTTATTTAAAATTTTAAATTTTAAATTTTAATTTTATTTTAATTTTTTATAATTTATATTTTGCATGCCATAAATGATACTTGTTTTTTTTTTTTTTTTTTTAAGTTGTATGTCTTTTGATCAATTTTTTTAAAAACCTGGTCGTTGAACCAGAATCAGAATATTACATATATTGGTTTTGTCCCTTCTTTTTTACTCACTTTGAAATTTTAAAATAATTTATAGTATATTTCAATCTTAGCTTGAGTTTTTTAATATTATTTTTTAAATTTTTTTTTACCATAAATAATTTTTTTATTTTTGTTTATATTTCTTTTTATGCTTGTTAGTTTGGAACTAATTTTTTTTTTTTCCATTCACTAATTTTTTTTGGTTTCTCATAGTTCTTATATATCTATTTAATTTTAATGGCCAATTGTTTTATATGTCTATTTCATTTTAATGGCCAATTGTTTTATATGTCTATTTAATTTTACTGGCCAATTGTTTTATATGTCTATTTCATTTTAATGGCCAATTGTTTTATATGTCTTTCATTTTAATAGCCAATTGTTTTATATGTCTATTTCATTTTAATGCCCAATTATTTTATGTATCTATGATAATTTGTTTAATTTTCCATTTCTAGACAGAAGTTCATTCTCTCTTCTCACTTCCCTTGCTCCCTTCTCACCTCCCTTTTCCCTTCTCACCTCCTTTATTCTCCTTCTCCCCTTCTCACCTTTGTGCTCCCTCTCATCCCTTATCCCTTCTCCCCTCTCACCTCCTTGTGCTCCCTTCCCACCCTTCCCTTCCTTATGCTCCCTTCTCACCTCCCTTATGCTCCCTTCTCACCTCCCATCCTTATTTCCTCCTTCTCCTTCTCATCTCCCCCTATGCTCCTTCTCACCTCCTTATGCTCCTTCTCACCTCCCTTTCTCCTTCTCCCCTTCTTGCTCCCTTCTCCTTCTCCCCTTCTCTCCTCCCTTCTCCCTCTTTTTTTTTCTCTTGCTCTCCTCCTTTTTTCTCTTGCTCCCTTCTCACCACCCTTTTTCTCTTGCTCCCTTCTCACCTCCTTTTTCCTCCTGCATCCTTCTCATCGTGACGTTTAATTTTATGGATTATTATTAATTTTTTGTTAGATAAATTTATTAGTTTGAGATATTAATTTTATTTAAAATTTAATTTTAGTACAAATTTCACCCGCCTTCCTATGATATTTAAAATTTATAAAATTAATTACATGAAAATATTTTAAATTTTAAAATAGTGTAATTTTTAATTTAAATACTTATAATATTTTCTAATTTTATAAAAATTAAAAATTTGAAATATATTAAGTAATTTATGAAATTTATAGCTTATTTAAAATAATGTTCACAAATGTTATCTGTAAATAAAAAATAGTTTACATAAAAATTTTATTTTTGAAAAGATTATCATTTTATAATAATAATTTTTAATTAGAATTGGAAACTAAAAATGTTTAATTACTTAATTAAGAAATAAATTTTTTTTATTATTTTAAATTAGTGCCGTCTCCCAACACAATCTCCCAAAAAGAAGTAATTTTGATTTTTAATTTTTAAAAAAATTATGAAACTTATTATATTTAAAATGGCCTCGCATCGGGCGGGCCTCCAAAATGGGCGTATCTAGCTAGTGGGGTGCCTCATGTGGGCGGGTCAGGCACCTCTTTTGCCTCGTTTTTATGTTACATAACTATCATAAAAATAGATTAATATAATTTCTTAATTACATAATTTTTATAAAAAATAAACATTTTAAGTTACAAAATCTTAATAAAAATTATTAAATACAAGTTACTGAATTTTAATACAATATTAAACTTTTGAAACCCCAAGTTACATAATATTTTCAAATAAAAACATAAATAATTTAAATAAAAATTTTACATAAATTACATAACTTTTTTAATACAATAAGTTTCATAATTTTTTTTTTTTAAAACTAAAAATCAAAATTCATAACAAATTTTAAAATATTAAAGAAAAATATTAAAATTTCACAAAATTTTGAAAATACTTATAAAAATTATAAAAATATAGGAAAAGTAGAAATATTTAAAACTTATTAAAATTACCAAAAACGAAGAAATATTTATAAATAATTTTAAATTTTAAAAATTTAGAAATATTTACACTAAATTTATAAAAATTACTTAAAATTAATAACTTTAAATATTATATATTTAAAAATTCGTAAAAAATTAAAATATTGATACAAAAAAAAAAATTCAAAACAAAATTAAAAATATTAATAAAAATTAAACATTTTAAGTTAATTTTCAAAAACAAGACCTTTGAAGCTAAAGACGGTGGATGAAGAAGAACAGGCAATAAAAGTTTTTTTTCAAAATAATAAATAATTAAATAAAATAGAGACTTTTCAAAAAATATTTATGTCAAACGAGGTGACGATAAAATGCCTCACTTTTTTATAACATATTTTTTATGTTACATAACTATCATAAAAATAAATATTTTTAGTTTCTTCATCAAGTTATTTTTTATAAAAAATTAAACTTTTTTAATTTACCTAATCTTTATAAAAACTATTAAATATAAGTTACTTAATTTATATATAATATTAATATTTTCATTTAAATTTTTTTTTTAAATATTACGAATTACAATAAGTTTTAAAAAAAATTAATTATATAATTATAAATTTTATAAAAAATATTAAATATAATAAGTGACATAATTTTAAAAAAAATTAAAAACTCAAAATTACGTATTTTTGGGAGATTGGATTTTGGAGATTGGGCAATGGGTGTTCGGGCTATAGTGTTAAGGTGTTGAAGCTGGATAGGCTTGGGCTTCTAAGATCTAGAAAGCTTGGGCTTTTGGCCTTATGGGGCATGAATTACTTAGGCTCAAGCCTGCTCCGGCCTTCGTAACCCAAGCCCGCACTAGCAACATTGACTCAAGTCCATGCCTATCTGACTCGTTGGCCTTAGGGGGTGGCAGTTTTACCCGATTACCCGATTACCCGCTTACCCGAAAGGTAATCGGATGGATAAGGTATAAACTTATTGTATTTCGATTACCCGATTACCCGATTAAAAAATTACCCGATTACCCGACTCTTAAATGAAACGGATATGGATAATGGATATTCCTTACCCGGTTACCCGATTACCCGGATGGTAATTTGGTAATTATTTAAAACTTTATGCCCTTCTTTATTTGATACATTAACTAAGTTATTTTTCCTTGGTAATTTGGTAAATATTTAAAACTTTATGCCCTTATTGGTTTACTAACACTTGGTAATTTGGTAAATATTTTAAACTTTATGCCCTTATTTGTTTGAAACATTAACCGAAGTTATTTTCTTTGGTAATTTGGTAAATCTATAAAACTTTATGCCCTTATTTGTTTGATACATTAACTGAAAGCAATTTTTTTCTTGGTAATTTGGTAAATATTTAAAACTTTATACCTTAATACATTAACTTTATATCTTTATCCTTTTATTTACCCGATTACCCGGTTACCCGCGGGTAATCGGGTAAAAGACTCGGGTGACGGAATAGCAAATTGTTATTCGGGCGGAACGGGTGACGGAATAGCAAATTGTTATTCGGGCGAAACGGGTAACGGAATACCGGGTATGGTAAGCGAAACGGGTAACGGAATACCCCTTACCCGTTTCGTTTATTACCCGTTTACACCCCTAGTTGGCCTAAGCCTGCCCTTCATGTAGGCCTTAGCCCATTTCTCTCTCTTGGCCTTATAGTGCAGCAGATCAGAGCCTGAAAAGTAGGCGGGCTACTATGGTGGGCGGGCCTCATCTTAGGGCCCGTCCCTCACGTTAATCTTGCCCATCATTCCGGATAGGGGTGACAATGATTTGGATATGTTCAATATCCAAATCAAATCAAATCAATAAATTTGTTATTGGATATCCATTACCAATTCAATAAGCTTATTGGACTCTTATCGGATATCCAATAAGAATCCAATAAGCTTATTGGATCTGTATTGGATATCCAATACAGATCCGTTAAGAAAAGAATATGATAAAATTAAAATTAAACTTTCATAAAAATAGTTAAATTAAAAAAAAACTTAGAGAGATCAAGAAAAATTAAAAAAAGAGATAAAAAATTAGAGAGAGAAAGAGAGAAAAAATTTAGAGAGAAAAGAGAGAAAGGATTTAGAGAGAGAAAGGTTTAGAGAGAGAAAAGAGAGAAAGGTTTAGAGAGAGAAAGAGAGAAAGGTTTAGAGAGAGAAAGAGAGAAAGGTTTAGAGAGAGAAAGAGAGAAAGGTTTAGAGAGAAAAAGAGAAAAAGGTTTAGAGAGAGAAAGAGAAAAGGTTTAGAGAGAAAAGAGAGAAAGGTTTAGAGAGAGAAAAGAGAAAAACAATTTAGAGAGAGAAAGAGAGAACAATTTAGAGAGAGAAAGAGAGAACAATTAGAGAAAGAATTAGAGAGATAGAAAAAAAATCTAGAGAGAAAAAGAAACAATTTAGAGAGAAAAAACCGTACCTAGAAAAAAAAGAAAGAAGAAAATTTAGAAAAAAGAAAAAAAAATTTAGAGAGAAAAAGAGATAAAACAATTTAGAGAGAAAAGAGAGAACAATTTAGAGAGAAAATTTAGAGAGAAAAGAGAAAACAATTTAGAGAGAGAAAGAGATAACAATTTAGAGAGAGAAAGAGAGAAAACAATTTAGAGAGAGAAAGAGAGAAAATTAGAAGAAAGAGAAACAATTTAGAGAGAAAAAAGAGAAACAATTTAGAGAGAGAAAGAGAGAACAATTTAGAGAGAAAAGAGAGAAACAATTTAGAGAGAGAAAGAGAGAACAATTTAGAGAGAGAAAAAGAGAAATAATTTAGAGAGAGAAAGAGAGAACAATTTAGAGAGAGAAAGAGAGAATAATTTAGAGAGAGAAAGAGAGAATAATTTAGAGAGAAAAAACTAGAGAGAAAAAGTGAGAAAAACTTAGAGAGAAAAAGTGAGAAAAACTTAGAGAGAGAATGAGAGAAAATCAAGAGTATTTTATCCATTCGGGTCAAGGTTCTGCTTCGGACAATTTAAAAAATCAAATCAAATTGGGGAGAAACTAGACGCATGAAATTAAAGGAATATCCAGCGGGATCCAGAAATGTTCCACAACCCAACCCGACCCAATTTCTCACCTGCATAAGCAATTCCTCAACTAAACGCTCGGACCCAGTATCAATCACCATCTCCACTGCAGGCAAAGACGGAGGACCCTGAAGAGAAGCAACGCGTTGTCCGTCGACCTTCATCTGCGCCCAGCTTAGCCGACAACTCCTCCCACATGCCGGATCTCTTCCCCTGCACTCCCATCTCAGCATCAACAACGTCCTCTTTTTCCTCAGCAACTGTCGTCGCTCCATCTCCGCCTCCAGGAGCTCGTCCACGGCGGCAGCAGACCGCGATGGCTGAAAGAGATGCTCCGTCCTCTTCTGCCTCTTGTACACAAACCCATCGTCGTCGCATACCTCCCATTCGTCCTCCTGGGGGTCGATCATGAGAGGCGAAGATCAACTGCTCTTGATTTTACAAATTTGGGAGCGGGATTTGTAGAGGGAACGGCTCGCCTTTGGGAGGGGAGTCGCCAGAGGGGGAGGGAGGAAGGAGAGTCGGGAGGGAGGGAGGAAGGAGAGTCGGGAGGGAGGGAGGAAGGAGAGTCTGAGGGAGGGAGGAAGGAGAGTCGGGAGGGAGGGAGGAAAGAGAGTCGGAGGAGGGAGGAGGAGAGTCGGAGGGAGGGAGGAGGGAGAGCCGGGAGGGAGGGAGGAGGGAGAGGAAAGGAGGGAGGAGGAGAAAGGGGAGGAGGGAGGAGGGAGGGAGGAGGGAGAGGGAGGAGGGAGGGAGGAGGGAGAGGAGGGAGGGAGGGAGGAAGGAGGGGGGAGGGAGTGTTGGGAGTGGGGAGTCACCGGTTTGCCTTTTGCCTCGGGTGTGGTGGATATCCGTTAGCTTATCGGATAATATTTAAAATTAATTCATTTTTAAATGAATATCCGATTAATAGCTTATCGGATATCCGTTTGTTAATGATTTGATTTGAATTTTTTTTTTTTGATTTGAAGGTCCGTCCATTGCCACCCCTAATTCCGGACCTGTCCCACATTCCTGGCCTTCTAGGATGACCCACCCCACTTGCGAAATCCACCCAGAAGTCTGATTTCCTTGAACGCCTGACCCAGATGCCAAGCCCACTACGATGGGCTGCCTCCCTTTTGTAGCCCATAAGCCTAACCCAATATTAATATAGTATAAAAATTCAGTGATTTATATTTAATAATTTTTATAAAGATGGAAACTTCAAAATTTAAATTTTTTATAAAAATTACGTAATTAATAATTAATAAATTATGTAGATGAACATAATTTTACCCACCCATAACATCCTTATCACCTTAGACCAAACCGCAATCGTCCCCTGGTTAAGCCTTTTTCACCCATAATGGCCCAAGGCCCAAACCAGTCACTTCATCGAGACCCAAGCCCGCCCCGAGTCTAAGGCTCATACTTGTTCCAGTCTTCCTGGCCTATGCCCTCACTGGCCAAATTGGCCCAAGTCCATCCTTTTACCTTGGCCCAAGCCTACCTTTGTCTAGTTGCCTGCCTTGGTGCCTCTATCCGTTTGCCATCCCCCCCAGTCACACTAAGCCCAAGCCTGCCCGCCTCTCAGACTCATTGGCCCAAGCCTGTTCACGTGGGCCTTGACTGTTCACGACTCTTGGGCCAATAAAGTGAGCAAGCCTCATCTTGGGGCCTGTCCTAATGTCAAACCTGCCCAACATTCCACTCTTGGCCCACATTCCTGCCCTACTAGGGTGGGCGCTCCACTTAGAAGACCACCCGAGTTTGATTTCTTTATCGCGCTGACCCACATGCCGGGCCCTCTAAGGAGGCCGGCCTGCTTTGAGTGGCCCACAAGCCTGATATTATATAAAAATTCAGTGACTTATATTTAATAATTTTTATAAAGATTAGGTAACTTAAAATGTTTTTAATTTTTTATAAAAATTATGTAATTAAGAAATTATATTAATTTATTTTTATGATAGTTATATAACATAAAAAAATGCAATAATTTTAATAAATTATGTAGATGAAATATATTTTTACCCACCCATAAGGCCTTTGCCTGTTCCAGACTCTTGGGCCACTAAAGTGAGCGGGCCTTGTCATGGGGTACGTCCTTGATGTCAAACCAGCCCAACTTTCCTAGCTTGGCCCACATTCTAGACCTTCTTGGGTGGGCAGCCCCACTTGTGAAGCCCTTCTAGAGGTCTGATTTCTTTATACGCCTGACCACATGCCAGGCCCACTACAGAGGCCGCCTCCCTTGAGTGGCCCACAAGCCTGACCCAATACTAATATTGTATAAAAATTCAGTGACTTATAATTTAATAATTTTTATAAGGGTTAGATAACTTAAAATGTTTAATTTTTTATAAAAATTATGTAATTAAGAAATTATATTAATTTATTTTTGTGATAGTTATATAACATAAAAATATATAATATTTTAATAAATTATGTAGATGAAAATATTTTTAGCCACCCATAACTTCCTTATCACTTTAGACCAAACCCCAATCCCGCCCATGTTATGCCCCCTATCACCCAGTCCACAATGGCCCAAGGCCCAACCTGCCCTTTCATTGAGACCCAAACCCGCCCTTTCATTGAGAACCAAGGCCGCCCCTTCATTGAGAGCTACTCTTTAGACAGCCTCTGCAGGCGTCGATGGTGACATCCCATAAACCCTAAACCCTAAACCCGAACCCGACCTGCGGGTTGGATTTGAAATCAAACCCTGCTTTTTTCGGTCGGGTGGGGTCGGGTTACCAAAAAAACCGACCCGATGCCCAACCCCTAGATGCTGAGATTACTATTAATATTATTAAGTTAATTTTGCTTTATTACATTGAGTTATTTAGCTATGTAATAAGGACACATGCGTAAGGGCAATCTTGTGTTTTCCTAATTTAGTTAGCAAACTATAAATACAGATGTTGGGCTTCTATAGAGGCAGGCTGGAATTATTATCTCAAATCCCTTTTAAGCTCTCCTTTCCCCTCTCGAACCCTAATTTAGCCTTCACGAATCACTTCGACCTAATCCGAACCTACCGGGGATCCACTTAAGCACGATTTCACTTAGTTTTAGTGATTTAATGCTCCTAACACAATATGGATGGAATAATGTGGAAATTTACGTGACTTGGAAATTTTTTTCAGTTTTCGGTAACATACATTATTATCTTCATTGTCCAGTGTTTTGAAAACCATTATCTAAGATGGCCTTATGCCGTAGAAAATTGAGGAACATATACAATACATAGACATTGAAGACACTCACCGCTATCCGGGTTCGACTTCATGAACGGTCACCGTTGGCCGTATATATGCGGCCGGTGTCAAGGATGGTCGATGTGCTTCAGGGACTACTTTTCCTATATGGAACCCAGGTTGTCTGGGATGGGGAAGACTCATTGTGTCTCTCCCCAGCATAAGCACTACAGCTGACATGGTGGGTCTCACTGCAGGATCCTCTTGAATGCATAACAGCCCAATGTGGATACATCTCGATGCCTCTGCCGGCGAACAGCTATCAGCTATCACAGGATCCAATAGCTCAAACGCTCTGTTTTCGTTCCATAAATTCCAAGCCTACAAAGTTTTCAGATGTCAAAGGAGGTTCAGTTGTGTACAACTGCTGTTCTTCTTCCCTCATAGGATTCAAGGAGCAGGACCCCAAAGCTGAATGCATCCGACTTCACAGAAAATAAACCAGCCATTGCGTACTCGGGAGCCATGTATCCACTTCGATCAATCCATGCAAGCAGGCCAGTAGTAAAAATTAAAATGAGAATTCAGTCATAGTTATAAAATAGATGGCAATCGAAAAACGTAACTGCTAACCAAAAGTGAAGTATAAGCAGAGTACTTACTAAGTTCCAACGACTCGTCTGGTATTAGCCTGATCAGTCTCATCACCTCTGAAAATCCTAGCTAATCCAAAATCAGATATCTTCGCATTCATCTCATGATCCAACAAAACGTTACTAGCTTTGAAGTCCCTGTGAATGACTCTAAGCCTAGAGTCTTCATGAAGATAGAGGAGTCCTCTTGCAACCCCATTGATAATGTGTAGACGTCTTTGCCAGTCCAGTTCACATTTCTTTGTTGGATCTATAAATTAATTAAGGAATATAAAGGAAAAACCAAGAGTAAGACACAACATGTTTTGGACTTCACTAATGATATATATCAGGAGTTAAAAAGGAGCCAAACCCGAAGAGAAAGACATCAAGCTTGTGTTTGGCATGTATTCATAAACAAGGAGTTTCTCATCTTTCTCCAAGCAGCAACCCCAAAGCCTGACCAGATTCACTGTGCTGAAGTTTCACTATCAATTTGATCTCATTCTTGAACTCCTCTATCCCTTGCCCAGAATCACTCTTAAGCCTCTTGACCGCAACAATCTTTCCATCCGGAAGCGCTCCCTGGAGTTGGCAATTCGCATATAATACCAATGGTCACCTTAGTTAAGCAATTCATCGAGCAGTATATTTGTGTGTCCAAGGACGAAAAGAAAAGTAATATTTGTACCTTGTAAACAGGGCCAAAACCACCTTGTCCGAGTTTATTATTTGGCGGCAGAAGTTGTTTGTAGCTGCTAGAATGATGTGCAAATGAATAATTGGCAATTCTGGGTTACTCATCCGATTATGCGCAACTCCTTTAGGAGAACCCAAAGCGTTAGTGCTATTATGCGGCACCAGGTCGTCCTCCAAAAAAGTGTGTAACCTTCTGTTTTGTATCTGCAAAGAAATTAAATTAAAAAAACCATTCTTTATTTCTTAGCCCAATGAAGATTTCGTTATCCTCAGAATAAGGTAGTCAGCAAAGGGGACTGAAATCTACAAACTCACCCTTTCGACGATGTCTCTTCCACCTGTATAATGCACAACTCGATAAGCAGATTAATGCGAACGCCGTTAATAAGATGATGAGTATAATCCTCCACCCTGCATTTGGGTGATAGAGAGCTTAATTAATCTCTCATTAGAATTTCAATAATTATTAACTGCTGGATAGGTTTGGTCTAATACATATAAATTTTAGCCAAACCAATTAATTTGATTGCACCATCTTGGACCTAATTTTATAAGAAGTTTTTTTTATATAATTAAAAAAAAAAAAAAAATTACTCTCTAATGTCCTTTGTTTAAAACTTATTTATAAAAATATCAGATTCAACCTTTGACCAAGGTTGAGCACCTTGGTCAAAGGCCATGTAGGCGACACGCTAGCACGCTGGCTTGCAGGCGCCAGCGTGTTGCCAATTTTTTTTTTAAAAAACAATTAGTAGGCGGCATTGAAATGCCGCCTACAAAAAAAAAAAAAGTTTTGAGACAGCATTTCGAAGCTACCTACGTAAAAAGATTTAGTAGAAAGCCGCCTTAATTGGGAGAAGTTGAGGCGGTTTCGAAATGCCGCCACACGCGGAAAATACGAGACGACTTTTCGATGCCGCCTCACCCAACACTTAGAGAAAAGTTTGGGGTAAACTTCCGAAAAAAGCTTGAGAGGCGGCAAACTCAATTTTGAAGGCGGCATAGAAAAGCCGCCTTCAATTTGTTATTGAAGGCGGCATTTAAATGCAGCCTTTAATTAATTTTTTTCCAATTTTTTTTTTGTTTTCTCTTTAATCAGTTTTTCCACCTGTAAGTAAACCTGCTAACAACATATTCATATTCCAAACATGATTGATCACTAAATAAATGTAAATTATTAACGTACACATCTGTAATGAAAAGTAAATGAAAAACTAGATAAAATATATGTAGAATATTTAATATACAAACATGAATACATAAAAAATAATGAAAAATAACAAATAATTTACAAATACAATCATAAGGCAGAACTAGGCTCTGGTTCACCAATTGTCTTTTTCTGCCTTCTTGTATAAATCCTCCGAATGGGAGGGTGACGACTGGGCTCAGGCACCGGGGGCTGCTCATGGGGCTGGTCGGGCTCCGGGTCGAGTGTCTGCTCAGGTGGAAGATCGGGCACTGTAGGCTCCAGTACGGCTGGAACCTCGTCAGAATCCTCGACACGGGTCGTCGTCTCAGATGTAGGCCGACGCGTTGCACGATGCCCTCGTGGTGCTCTATCTCTAGTTGGCTCGACCACGTGAGAAGGCTCACCAGCATGTGACACATCTCCGCCGACGATCGCTCCTTCCAAGAGTGGAAGACTGTGCAGGACGGACTGACAGCAGTGTCCAATCTCCATCAGGTATGAATCTGTCGACGATGGGTACAAGGCCTCTTTATGGTTGACGCGCTCAACCATGTTCCGCACACAACCCAACTGTGAAAGAATTGTCAAGTATATCATAGCTGGCTCAGTCGGTGGAGGTGATATGAATTGTCAAGTAACCAAAAATACCACGTCAAATAGTCACTGGGAGCATGTCTGGGAGTGTGTGCCCGACTGCCCGTAACAACAGACTCCGCTCGCGCCTCCCTCCGAGCGATGTAATCACGGTGGTATGCCGCCCAATCCTCCCCAGCTCGGCCTTTCCGGAGATGCGAGTAACATGCTCGACATCCTCCGGTGGAGTCACCTTTTCAAAGTTATAAAATTAAACCACTGAACCCTATAATAAACGGAAATTAAATTTGGGTGTTGCGATAATTACTTGATCCAATCCGAACTGTAACATGACTCGATCAGGAACATGCAGCTCGACGATCTTGAAGCAAATAAGTAGTGTCCTGGACAACCAGATACATCTAACTTCAACGCAGATAGCAGGTAGATGCTGCAAGAAATTGAGGTACGAATGCCAATTTACCAAAAAAAAAAACAAACAATTATTACCGACAACCTGCTATGGTATGAATTGTCATCATTGTAGATTCATAAAGTAACTTACCTGATAGCTCCGCTGGTAGTTCAACTCTGTCCTATATAGCACCAGGTTTGCACCAGGGTTTGTGGCATTCGTCCGTCAGACGTTCCACCTAAAATACCAATATAAGTTAGTTACACAAGATTTTACAGAAGTGTAAATAACCATTAAACTGTATAGGTACATACTTGGAACCTAAAGGGCCATCCTGCAACGCCCGTTCCTCTAGGAGTGTCGGACATCCAATATGTAGACGTTCCCACGACCACAACTGCAAAAAACGAAAAGAAGGAATTGGTAAGTCCTATTCCTTTAAGTTGAACAATTTTTTGAAAGAAGAATTTACCTGTATAAGGGTGAGGCACCTAGCAATGCCGACAACTCTAGTGCGACACGCCTTTGCGAGCTCCCGGTAGAGGAAGGTCAGCGTAGCTCCCCCCTAGCTGTACGTCCCAGTCGTGTCGAAGTCCTCAAATAGTGTCAGGTATGCCATGTGAACTCTTCGAGCACTACCATCCGAGAATATCGTCGAGCCCACAAGATGGAGGGGGGCGCGCGCGTGCTACTGTATCACCTCCTCGGGCACGTCCTCGGGACAGAATGAAAATCGACCTCTGATCCATGAAAGTGACAGTCGACCCCCCTGAAAACTTTCAGGTGGAAGCTCGACCCCCAGAAGGACTCTGGCCAACTCTATCCAATCCCCTCGAGTCGACCCGGTCACAACGAATCCGTCGACATGTAGTCCTAAGAGGACAACCACGTCCCAGAAGGGGGAATTCAACCTCTTATTTTTCCTCAACTTCCTCTATAACTAGATCCGGCCAAGCATTCTCACCACTAGAATTATCATTTGCGTCCTCACTTGATTCCCTGAATTCAATTGTAACTTCATCAACAACTAATGCGATATATGAAATTAAGTAAAACTTCAAACTAGGCTAAAGTGATGATTCTCACCTTTCTTCAGGGATGAATTCTACAATAGGTCCTTCAACTCTCTCATCCCATTCGGCCGGAGCTCGCCCCTCGTATACCATAACAACTCCCTCGTCGGTTCCACCCACATTCTTCAAACTCCCTCTACTATCAATCTCATAGGGGTAGGTATCCCTCTTCACAAACAACACCAGCATTGATTGAAAACCATGCTTCACCATGCCTAGTCCACTCTCCAGTGACATATCATCGAGTACGAGAGTGTACATCAACTGATCATTGCTCGTAAAACTCATCCATATTGAAATGCGGTCTGTGGCGTGAGTTCCATTCAAGGACATTATACATCATAGTGCACAACGCGTTAAACAAACACGTCGGTTCTAGAAGTATAAGTCTGGTTGCCCCCCCGCTATAGCCGACCACATTACCGTGCTCAAAAACAAATTCACCACCAAAATAACAACATGTAGGCATGACTGCCATCTTCAACTAAAATTAAGCAACAAACATTTAAGATTTTCAATCATCTCAACACTTGGTAATCACAACTCATCTCATAAAGCACAAAAATTGGAATCAAAATTCTTCATACAAAACCACTTCTTCGCGTAAGGTACTTATTTTAAGATTCACAAATCCCTTATGTCCTACAACATTCTCTTATAGACAACAATCTATGTATTTTCCCATACTCATTCATATGATTTCATGTAAAAACCAATTCCGACCCAAGTCCTAATATTTTCTACAAGGGCAAGACGACAAATTCATATAAAACTACAACGCCTCTAGAAAACAGTTTTTTGTCTTTCAATTTTTTTGTCAAAATTATCTTTATCAGACTTTATGAATGCTCATATACTAAATTAGCATATAAAACCCTAAATTAGCCTAAAATCATAATTAACATAAAAAATGACTGAATTAGTATTAAAAACCCTAAATTAGCATATAAAACCATAACTTACAATAAAATAAACATCACCATAAAAAATCATAAATTAGCATAAAATCCTAAATTTGCATAACCACCCTAAATTAGCATAAAAAACCTTAACTTAGCATAAAATCAAAATTAACATTAAAAACCCTAAATTGGCATAAAAAACCCTAAATAAGCATAAAATCCCTAAATTAACATAAAAACCCTAATATTAGCATAAAAACCCTTAGCATAAAAAACCCTTAGCATAAAATCAAAATTAACATTAAAAACCCTAAATTAACATAAAAAATGGTAAATTAACATAAAAACCCTAAATTAACATAAAAAACCCAAAATCCATGTAATAAATGAAATTCAACCCTAAATCAACCAATAAACATGAAATTCGTAGCCTAATCATGTGTAATAGACTACAATAGCAGCGATTTCAACCACAAACATGCATCTAATCACGCGTAATCATCAAATCGACGACCAAACAAACTCTAACCCATAGGCCAAGTGGGATTCCAATGGAGCACAACCATTGGTCTTCCTTGTGGGACCATGAAGGTTACACAAACTTCAAAGAGATCAAGGTGGGAATCTTTGGTTTATGGCTGAAATTAACTCCTCATAATATGAGGGAGGTTATATGATATTTAATCCTTTTTAATACTAAGGAGTTATATAATACTTACTCCTTTTTTTTATTATAAGGAGGTTATGAAATTAAGTCCCCTTATGGGAGTTATAATTTCATTCACCTATAAATAGGTGGTGTAGAGAAGACACAAACCATGAATTCAGAATTCAAACTTCTAGTTTCATTCTTCTCTCAATTCTCCTTTTCTCTCTAAGAGAAAGAAAAGCTCATACTCTCTAAGTGGTTGAAGAGTAGTGCTTGTATTTCAGCTAAATCAAAGAAGGACTGTGCGGGCAGTTAAAAGGTGATCTCTATTACTTTTTTCTTTGCTTTTATTAAGTAGATAATTCATAAATACAAAGGAGGTTCAATTGCATAGAGGAGAAGCATCGGAAAAGGTTAGAAAGTTTATTTCATCCATTGCATGTTAAATTGAGTTAAATTATTGAGTTTATACTCAATTTTTTCCAACATAGTAGACAGGACGACGAAAGTGAGAAAGACGAGATGGGTGAGTAGGGAGAGCAGAGACGACGAAATTAGCTTGACCATGGGATCAATGCCAGAATTTGGCTTTGACAGTACAAAGGAGAGCACCACCATTTGTTATCCCAACCAATTCAAAGTTTCGAACCAGAAACCTACGACGAAATCTTAATGGCCGCGTCTCACTCTGAAAATTCAGAAGTTCGTTACCTTAATCCATCCATGATCCAGCCAGTGACGCTTTATTTTTTCTATTTATTTTTTTATTTTATTTTATCATTTTTAAGTTGTAAGGGTCAAATAAGGAGATGTGTTTTCAAGTTAAAAGAAGTGAAACAATCAGACGTTTTTTCAGTTACATCCCCTCTGGCCGAAACAAAATAAGATCTTCATCACTTCACATAATTTTAATTCATGACCGGAAGAATCAAAATCCAAAATGCAAAAAATATTCTGTAACAAAACTATTAAGTTGTAATCGTGTTTGTTTTACAAATGGTACATATATAAACTTTAAAGAGTGCTAGTTTCGTAATTTATTTAGGAAAGATTAAAAAATAAAATCAAAGAATATTGTGTATATAACTGGACGTGATTATAAAGTCACTAATTGATTAAGAGTCAAATAAGGAGATGCGTTAGCATGAAATACTGATTATACAATATGTAACTCCAGGTGTAACTCTGAGTGTAACATTGACATATACTTGTTGTCTAACATTACCCCTCAAGCTTGGCGATTGAGGAAAAGCTTGGAGCTTGGAGAGAAGCTTACAGAACTGAGACCTGGAGAGGCCTTTAGTAAAGATATCTGCGATCTGATCATGAGTAGAGACGAACTGCACTTGAAGGAGGCCGGAGGTGACCCTTTCACGAATGAAGTGATAGTCAAGTTTGACATGCTTGACCCTACTATGAAATACCGAATTTACCGCAATATAAGTGGCCAATAGATTATCACACCAGAGGATCAGAAAAGGTTAGTAAGTTTATTTCATCCATTGTATGTTAAATTGAGTTAAATTATTGAGTTTATACTCAATTTTTTCCAACAGTGGTATCAGAGCTTTGCTATTTACTGTATGTGTGGATGAATTTTTTAAAAACCGAATTTACAGAATTATTCTGTGCTTTTATATGAGTTAGAATGCAATTGTTTTGAATATTTAGAAATTTGTGCATGAATTGCAAAAAGATTATATATATGTTGTGGTTTTCATAAATATTGTATAAAAATATATCTATTTGTCAAAATTGAATTATTTCAATTTTCTGGAATTTTTTTTTCGGGTTAGGAAAATTTGTTTTTGGAAAAAGACTATTTTGCCCTTGGGACATATTAGGCATAATAAAGTATTTTTGAGCATCTGGAAATTTTACAGAACGTTTAAGCTTTTATAAGTGTATATTCTGCACATTTTATATCCTGGAAAAAATATATATACATATATATATTTTAGGAAAATAGTGTTGTTATAAAATGACAATTTTGCCCTTATAGTCAATTTAAGCATAATTTGTCATTTTTATCCAAAAGTTTTTTTTTTTTTTCAGAACTCACTAAGTATTTAAAGTAAAAATTATAATATTTTAGGATTCTGAAATTTTTTAAAATTTTCTGGAAAGTTGTACTGTAAAATGACCATTTTGCCCTTGTAGTCCATTTGTGCATAATTGGTCGTTTTGGATCAGAATATTTTTTTTCCAGAAGTAATTGAATATTTTACAGTGCATTTTATGATATTCTGGTATTTTGGAATTTTTTAAAATTTTTGCAAATTATTATTGTGAAAAGACAATTTTACCCTTTTGAACCTATTTGTGGAAAATAGGGAAAGTTGATAAATTCCACTGTATAATCCTATTTTACAGAAATTATTAAGTTTAATATTATATTTGTAAGTTTTTTTGCTCATAATTGCTTATTGGAATTAGGATTAAAATGGCTTCTAAAGCTGCTGCTTCTGAGTTAAGTAAAACTGAGAAACTCAATGGGAATAACTTTTTGACTTGGAAGAGGCATATTCGTCACATCCTACTACAGGATGGAATTGATCATGTCTTGGATAAGGTAGTGGCTAGTCCTCCAGAAGGAGCTGAAGAGTCAGTTCAAGTAGCTAATGATAAATTAGTTCTAGAGGACAAGAAGACTATGTCCATCATGTTAACATTCATGGAACCAAATGTGGAAATTTTATTTGAGGACCAACTTACTGCCCATGCCATGTTTAAGACAGTTGGAGCTACTTATGGAGAAACGTCACAGGCACATGTTAGGATGCTTGTTGCACAATATAATGATATAAAAATGCAAGAAAGTGATAATATTGTTGAGCATATTAATGCCATGACTGTTGTTTCTAAAGAATTAGCAAGTTTAGGTCGTCCTATCCCTGATGAACTTCAAGTAAAAACAATAATTAATAGCTTACCACCTTCTTGGGATTCCGCTATTGTATCATTGAATATGTCTGATGTTGCTCTTACTATGCAAACCTTAAGCTGCTAAATTAACAATTGAGGCAAAGGAGAAGGAAAGAAATCTCTGACGGACTCAATGGTTAATATAGCTAGTGGTGCAGGAGCTCCTACTTCAAAACCAAGAAATGTCCCTCAGAAGAAGCAAGACTTCAAGAAACAAGGGAAGAAACCCCAGTTCAAGGGAAATAATTCTGGTAAAAAGATAGGGCCTTGTTACAATTGTGGCAAGATGGGTCACATTAAAGCCCATTGTAGAGCTAATGGCAAAGGTAGAGGTAAGTTCCAAAATAAGGATAATAGAAATAACAATGATATAGTATGTGTTATTTTTTGAGGTCCTTCTGGTTGATGTTGGAGAAAATACATGCTGGCTAGATTCTGCAGCATCTAGACATGTGGCTAAATCAAGAGAATTTTTCTCTAATTTCAAAGAAATGAAGACTGGTGAACATAGAGTATATATGGGGAACAATACTTATTGTGATGTGATTGGCACAGGGACAGTTCGGTTGAAGTTACCAAGTGGTAACTATTTGGTGTTGACTTAGGTATTATGTGTTCCTAACATTAAAAGAAACCTAATCTCTATCCCTTGCTTGGATAAGAAGGGATTAGAAACTCGTTTTAAATCAGGAAAGGCCACTGTGGGTCGAAACAATAGTATACTTTTTTCTGGTACTCTTATTGATGGATTGTATTCACTTGACTTATACTCTAGATCCACTACTAATGTGAAAGTTGATTTTGAGTATGCTTGCTTGTCTCTTGATGACAAGGTTACCCTTTGGTAAAAGGGAAAGAGTCCAAAATCTTTTAGAGGTAATACATTCAAATATATGTGGCCCTCTTAATGTAAACACCCATAGAGGAATGCCTTACTTTATTACATTTATTGATGACTATTCTAGGTATGGCTACATTTATCTGATTTCTAAGAAGTCCTAAGCCTTAGATAAATTTAAAGAATTCAAAGTTGAGGTAGAAAATCAATTAGGACGAACTATTAAGATCCTCAAATCAGATAGAGGTGGAGAATATACTTCTAATCTGTTTGATGAGTTTTGTAAGACAAATGACATACTTAACCAATTTACTTTGCCTTATACACCTCAACAAAATGGGGTTGCAGAGAGAAGGAATAGAACTTTGTTAGAGATGGTACGATGTATGTTAAACCACTCAATGCTAGGAACTCAATTTTGGGGGGAAGCATTAGATACTTTTTAACATATATTCTTAACAGAATCTTATGTAAAACTACTAAGATTACTCCTTATGAGTTATGGACTGGTTGAAGTCCAGACTTAAGTCACCTTAGAGTTTGGGGTGGGGCACATGTGAAAGTGCCAAATCAAAATAGAGGCAAACTTGATCCTAAAACTATAAAATGTAATTTTATAGGTTATAGTAGTCATTCAAAAGGTGGTTATAGATTTGTTATGCACCATTCTAATGGCTTAGTGGGGGTTATTGAAAGTCGAGATGCTTATTTTTTAGAAAAAAACCTTGACCCAAGAAACCCAATAAAGAAAGTTGAGTTATTTGAAATACAAAAACTCAAAGACTCTTCTATTGATCAAGAAAAAGTTTTAGAAACCCCAAAATAAGTTGATCCTGTCACCCGCATAGTACGAGATAGAAGGCCTCCTTCGGCATTGAAGGACTTCTATGTTATGACGAGTGATGTAAGTGATCCAAATGAAGAAGTCCTTCTTGATGACCCTCAAACTTATGAACAAGCTTTAGAATCTAAAGACTCAACTGAATAGTTGAAAGCAATCCAAGAAGAGTTAGACTCTATGGACAAAAATAAGGTGTGGGAATTAGTAGAACTTCCTGAGGGTAGACAACCAATAGGTTGTAAATGGATATTTAAGAAAAAACAAAAACCAGATGGAACCATTGATAGATATAAAGCTAGGTTGGTAGCTAAAGGATTTACTCAAAAAGAAGGAATTGACTACAAGGAGACTTATTCTCCTGTGTCAGCATTCACTTCGATTAGAGTATTATTAACTATAGTAGCCTATCTTGACCTTGAATTACATCAAATGGATGTAAAGACAACCTTCCTCAATAGAGATTTGGAGGAAGAAATTTATATGCGCCAACCTGAAGGGTTAGTTGTGAAAGATCAAGGTGATAAAGTGTGTAGACTGACAAAAGCTATTTATGGGCTTAAACAGTCGCCAAGGCAATGGTTCTTCACTTTTCATAAAGTGATAACTGAGTATGGGTTTATACCCAACTTATATGACCCTTGTGTTTACACCCAGGTTAGTGGGGGTAAATTTGTCATTTTGTCTCTTTATGTTGATGATATATTATTGATGGGGAATGATCTAGATATGGTTTTAAGGATTAAAGAGTGGCTCAAAACCCAGTTTGATATGAAAGACATGGGAGAAGCTTCATTTATCCTTGGTATAAAAATTGAAAGAGATAGAAAAGTCAAGAAGCTTTCACTCTCTCAAGAAAGATATCTAGATAGCGTGTTAAAACGTTTTGGTGTAGTCGGGTGGAAGACTATAGATTCTCTAATTTATAAATGGACAAGTTTATCAAAGAAAATGACACCATCAAGTGATGAGGAAAGACTAAAGATGCAGTCTATTCCATACGCCCAAGTTGTGGGTAGTTTGATGTATGCCATGTTATGCACTCGTCCTGATTTAGGCTTTGTAGTAAGTCTAGTGAGTAGATATCAAAGTGACCCTGGTGCTTTGCATTGGCAAGCGGTTAAAAGAATACTTCGGTATTTGTTGGGCACTAAGGATTACAAGCTCACGTATCAGGCCGATGAGTTGATTCCTATTGGGTATACAGATTCAGATTATGCTGGTGATCCTGATGATAGGAAATCAACCTCGGGGCTTGTTTTTATGCTTGCCGGTGCAACAATTTCTTGGGCTAGTAAAAAACAAAAATGTGTTGCTAGGTCCACTATGGAAGCTGAGTTTGTAGCTTGCAGTTTGGCAAGTACAGAAGCTGTGTGGATCAAAGGTTTCTTAGAAGACTTGAAATTGAGTTGTTGGGATGGTAGTCCAATACAACTATTTTGTGATAATCAAGCAACTGTGACAACATTAAAAAATGGTGAAATCAGTTCAAAAGGTAAACACATAGAAGTACATTATCACTATGTGTTTGACATTCTACAGAAGGGGAAAGTGGTTGTAAGCCATATTCCAACTTCTGAGATGTTCGTTGATCCGTTGACAAAAGCGTTAACAACGGATTGTTTTCTGGGGCATGTCCATAGTATGGGACTAAGGAGAGACTAGTATGTGTCTCTTAAGACCTCAGGGTGCATCGCCCAAGTGGGGGATGTTGGTCATATGGGCTAGCACCCATAGGCCAAGTGGGATTCCAATGGAGCACAGCCATTGGTCTTCCTTGTGGGACCATGAAGGTTACACAAACTTCAAAGAGATCAAGGTGGGAATCTTTGGTTTATGGCTGAAATTAACTCCTCATAATATGAGGGAGGTTATATGATATTTAATCCTTTTAATACTAAGAAGTTATATAATATTTACTCCTTTTTTATTATAAGGAGGTTATGAAATTAACTCCCCTTAAGGGAGTTATAATTTCATTCACCTATAAATAGGTGGTGTAGAGAAGACACAAACCATGAATTCAGAATTCAGACTTCTAGTTTCATTCTTCTCTCAATTCTCCTTTTCTCTCTAAGAGAAAGAAAAGCTCATACTCTCTAAGTGGTTGAAGAGTAGTGCTTGTATTTCAGCCAAATCAAAGAAGGACTGTGTGGTGGTAAAAAAGGTGATCTCAATTACTTTTTTTTTTGCTTTTATTAAGTAGATAATTCCAGAATACAAAAGAGGTTCAATTGCATAGAGGAGAAGCATCAGAAAAGGTTAGTAAGTTTATTTCATCCATTGCATGTTAAATTGAGTTAAATTATTGAGTTTATACTCAATTTTTCCAACATAGTAGACAGGGGCCTTGAAAAGTGAGAAAAGACGAGATGGGTGAGTAGGGAGAGCAGGCGACGAAATTAGCTTGACCATGGGATCAATGCCAGAATTTGGCTTTGACATTACAAAGGAGAGCACCACCATTTGTTATCCCAACCAATTCAAAGTTTGAACCAAAACCTATGACAAAATCTTAATGGCTGCGTCTCTCTCTGAAAATTCAGAAGTTCGTTACCTTAATCCATCCATGATCCAGCCAGTGGCGCTTTATTTTTTTCTATTTATTTTTTTTATTTTATTTTATCATTTTTAAGTTGTAAGGGTCAAATAAGGAGATGCGTTTTCAAGATAAAAGAAGTGAAACAATCAGACCTTTTTTCAGTTACATCCCCTCTGGCCGAAACAAAATAAGATCTTCATCACTTCACATAATTTTAATTCATGACCTGAAGAATCAAAATCCAAAATGCAAAAAATATTCTGTAACAAAACTGTTAAGCTGTAATCGTGTTTGTTCAATTGTACAAATGGTACATATATAAACTTTAAAGAGTGCTAGTTTCGTAATTTATTTAGGAAAGATTAAAAAATAAAATCAAAGAATATTGAGTATATAACTGGACGTGATTATAAAGTCACTGATTGATTAAGAGTCAAATAAGGAGATGCGTTAGCATGAAATACTGATTATACAATATGTAACTCCAGGTGTAACTCTGAGTGTAACATTGACAGATACTTGTTGTCTAACATTACCCCGCAAGCTTGGTGTTTGAGGAAAAGCTTGGAGCTTGGAGAGAAGCTTACAGAACTGAGACCTGGAGAGGCCTTTAGTAAAGATATCTGCGATCTGATCATGAGTAGAGACGAACTGCACTTGAAGGAGGCGGGTGACCCTTTCCGCGAATGAAGTGATAGTCAAGTTTGACATGCTTGACCCTACTATGAAATACCGAATTTACCGCAATATAAGTGGCCAATAGATTATCACACCAGAGGATCGGAGGCTTCCAAACAAACACGCAGCGAAGCTCTTTGAACAACTGCGAATAGGGGTGGGCATTTGGTCGGGTTTGGCGGGAACCCCACCAACCCGACCAGAAAATAGTGGGTTTGGATTCCCAAATCCAACCCACGGTTCGGGTTTGGGTTTGGTAAATTAAACCCGATCTTTGGGTCCGAGTGGGTTGTAGGATCAGGTAGTGGTGAACCTTCATGCTTTGATAATTTGGAACCGGTAACAATTGGAGTGGACAAAGGTTTAACCTTGCTAAGATCAAGGCACGCCAGCAGATCCTGAGTGTATTTAGGCTGAAAAGAGGTGAAGGTCGTGACGAGCTTGAGTTACCTCAATGCTAAGGAAATAGTGCACATTGCCCAAATCCTTAACCGAAAACTCTCTCTATAGATTGTCAAGTAGGATACCAATATCCGACAAATTGCTGCTTGTCACAATGATGTTATCAACATAAAAATTATAAACATCACCTCGTTTGGTGTAGATTGAAGGAATAGAGAAGAGTCAGGTTTAAATACAAAAACACCCAATTCAATCAGATAAAGGGTTAGCCATTGGTACCAAGAGCGAGGGCTTTGTTTCCAGACCATACAACGACTTGTGAAGCCGACATACAATGTCAAGACTAGGTTTATCTTGAAAGCCTGGCAGTTGAGTCATATAAACCTCCTCCTCAAGTTACCATTGAGGGAAAGCGTTGTTGGCATCAAGTTGGCGAATAGGCCATTGTCGGTCAATTGCAATGGAGAGGACTGTCCCCTCAATAAGTGACCCGGCTACCTCTTCCTCCAAGTTACCATTGAGGAAAGCGTTGTTGGCATCAAGTTGGCGGATAGGCAATTGTTGGCCAACTACAATGGTGAGGATTGTCCGAATCATGTCCGACTTCCATGACTGGACTGAAAGTTTCAAAGTAGTCCTGATCTTCCTTCTGGTTGAATCCCCTAATGATCAATGGTGCCTTATATTTGTCAATGCTGCCAGCTGCCTTGGTCTTAACACAAAAGACCCACTTGTAGTCAAATTCCCAACGACCGTATGATAAAGAAATAAGAGACCAAGTGTTGTTCATTAGTAAAACATTGAACTTTGAATACATCACTTCATGCCACTCGGAAACTTCACTACCTGATTGTAACTAGTGGGCTCTGGTGGGAGTGAGGATGTTAGAAGAGGGTGTCTTGATGTGAAAATGTACAAGATTTAAGAGAATTGGTCATAGATCGGGTTGTCATGGGATGGGTCGCAAGGGGTGCATTAGGGCAAGAGTCCGGTTTGGGTTCCGGGATCCACAAGGGAAGGGGTATGATGGAGTTGATGATTCGGATGGAGGTAACATGAGGAGGGAGAAACATGAGTAGGAGGCGCGGAACTGGGCTGGTATGTGAATGTGCAGGTTGAGCAACGATTGGGAGGTACATGCGAATTAATAGCCGGGTTACGGGATGGGCTACTATCGAGGCAGGGGTTGCCCGTGATCGGATTTTTAATACGTAACAGGTAACCCAAAATCCGATATGTATCGGCTATATCAGTCATGCAACACAAAAATTAAAAGTTACAAGCCGACACAAGTAAAACAAATTCAAAAAATTCTGAAAAAATTATAATTTTTTTCCATTATTTACTTCATATTCATATATTTTCCATAAAAACTTATTAATAAGCTAAAAATCTAAATATACCAGTCTACATATAATGTTGAATATAAAATATAAAATAATTAATATTTAAAAAATCAACTAAAATAGGTAAAAGTATAGGCAAAATGTGTGAAACTAACTCAATTTCATACTCCAAAATTTTTCTTATCTTAAAATTCTTTGTAATTTAAGAGTAGTTATCATTTTAAGCTAATTGAACTATATCGACTAAAACTTAATCTTTCAAGGAGAAATTCTCCTTCATTTGGTAACGAAAATACGTAAAATATACGCGAAATGTGCAAAATTGACTCAATTTCACACCCCTAAAATTGCTGCTTAAAATTTGTTGTAATTTAGGAGTAATTAACATTTTAAGCTACTTGCTCAGTATCGACAAATACTATCTACCATGGTCTGAGGCATAGGAAGGAGCTTAATGGGTGGTGTGGTCGAAGGAGGGGAAGTTTTCGGTGTGGGAAGCAAGATAGGTCAAGAATAAGAAAATATTGTTTCGTTGAAGACCACTTTGTGACTGGCGTATACTCAATTTTTGGAGACATCAAAACAACAGTATCCTTTGTAGTTGGAATGGTACCCAAGGAACACACATGTCAACGTCCTATCTTCTAACTTATGCGGGAGTATGGGCCGAAGATGTGGATAGCACAAGCAACCAAGACTCAAAACATGGAGTAGTCAGGGAGATCAATGAAAGAGTACCTCGTATGGACTCTTGGACTGTAACATGGGGAGTGGGCAGCCCGATTGAGAATGAAGGTTGAGGTAGCAAATGCTGAGTCCCAATGGGATTTGGGTGTTGATGCTTGAGCAAGCAAAGTCCCATCTCCACAATGTAACAATGTTTTATGCTCAACTAGCCCATTCTATTGAGGAGTATATGGACACGATACAAGGTGTTGAATACCTAGATGTAGATAGGCTGTCTTGAAACTTGTGGCTAAGGAATTCAC
>JAINDJ010000133.1:0-58433 GCA_019845555.1 Aristolochia fimbriata | reverse complement strand
AGATGGTAGAGGCCATAGCAACTAGAACCAATGATGCCAAGGTTGTCATTGTATTTTTTTAAAAAGAATATTTTACAATTTGGCTCACTTAGAGCTATCATCAGCGATGGGGGAAAACATTTTTACAACACTCCTTTATAAATATTTTGAGAAAAAATATGGAGTTACCCACAAAGTATCTACCCCACTTATGCCCAAAAAAAGTGGCCAAGTAGAAGTGTCCAAAGAGAGAGCTTAAAAAGAATTTTGGAAAAACTGTTAACACCTCAAAAGAATGATTGGAAAACTTAAGGTAGATGATGCATTGTGGGCCTATAGGACAGCTTTCAAACCCCAATGGTATGACTCCTATAGGTTGGTTTATGGCAAAGCATGCCATCTTCCTTTGAAATTAGAATATAAGAATATTGGGCAACCAAAATCTTTAATTTTGATATCAAGGCTGCTGGAGAGAATAGATTGCTGCAACTCAATAAATTAGATGAGTTTAGGTACTAGTCCCATGAGAATGCCAAGATGTATAAAAGAAAAACCAGAAATGGCATGATAAGCACATTCCCACCCAAGGAATTCAAACCTGGTCAACTTGTCCTTTGTTTAGCAGCAGACTTATGTTGTTTCTGAAAGCTTAGATCAAAAAATGGACTAGTCCGCTTTTTCTGGAAAAGCGTATTAAAATTAGGGGCAGTGGAAATAAAAAATCCAAAAGATCAATCCACCTTTATAGTGAATGGATAGAGGCTGAAAAGGTACATCTCTCCTGATTTTCGTGAGGACAAAATCTTCACAATCTTATCTGACTAGAAAGAGTCACAAAGTCGAAGTTCGGACTATAAAGCAAAACTATTTATTTTTTTAGAATAGGACTGCATTGTAAGTACATGGAATTTTGCATGAATATTTTTTTGAATTATCTGGACTTGCATGAATAGTTGATTGATGTTGCATGATTAGGATAGAATCAGACTAGAAAGAGTTTTTAATTCTTCACCATAGAAAAACAACAAAAAATAACAAAAACCAAAATTGAAAAGTAACGCTGATTATGCCGAACTGGCGCCACCACCCACGCTTAGTTCAAAAAACATTAAACCTAATTTCTGAACCAGTCTCTCGGATGGGAGAATATGCTTTGGTGTCTATGTATCAGATGTTTTAGAGTGATGTTTTGTCGGCAATGTTCATTAATATGTACTCAATTTCCATTTATATTAATGACATGATATTTTGCACTCTCACAATATGTCTCAAAACATGATTTCTCCATGAAAAAAATATGTGATAACCTAACTAGCATGTGCAGCTAACTGATAAAATCTTGTTCTAAGTGGAAATCTGCAAAATGACATTAAGGATGCTGAAAATTTTATGAAATTGCTCGGTGCTACCACACCACCGCCTCATTGTGCAACATCCAATCCAAAGCTCAAAAAGGAAAATTCCATTGCAGGTATGCATCATAGACTCATTCTTATGCATGAGAGTAAATTAAGTTCATTTCAAATTCAATTTTTATACTCCATGAACAACTACTTGGCACTAACCCATGAAGGCAGAATCCATTCTTAAGAGCAACCAAGGAGAGTTCCATCCCATTTCAGCCACACCCAGTTCATCAGGAAGTATTAATCCCTACTTTTATTTTGTTTATGGTTTGAGGACAAAGCATGTTTTAAGTTTGGGGTGGGATATTCATTCTTCATGTTCTCAAAATCTATGCTTTCAAAACCTTTTACTTGAAATACATCCAAAGAGATATAGAAAAATACTAGTGGAAAACCCCCGAGTAAAGAAAAAGCATGATTAACATTTTGAGATATAATTTAGTTCGAAATGCTTAGTCCTAATTGAGGGGAATTTTTCTTTAAAACAATTTTTGGAAAACAAAGTATAAGTGAGCAAGTTGATGAAAACCACTAGAACCAACCTGAGGAAAGCTTGAGGCTAAAACAGAAAAAAGGTTTTCAAAAATCCCAAAGTGATTTAGGCACCATTTTTTATTCATTTGAACCTTTTTCAAAGCCACCCACTTGAATGCACAATAAGATGCATCACTTTTTGTCGAACACCTTGAACCAACAAGATCCCTGTTTTATTTCAAATCCCACATTACAAGAACCAGCCTTTGTAATAAACTTAACTTGTTTCTTATTGACCTAAATCTCTCCAACTTATTGAAGTGTTCTGTTTTAATGAGCATGGACAAAAATATGAAGTTATAAGGAGGGATGGATGAAGAGTATAGAGTTTTCTTTGAAAAAAAAAAAAAAGGAAAGAAGGAGCATGAGGGAGGCTAAGTCAGGGAAAGGCCACCTGCAGGTGCACCGGGTCTTGGGCCTCCTGAAGCTGATGGACTCTGAGTCAACCGACAAGGTAAGGTAGACTCTGGACAAAACCAACGAAAATAATATGTGTGAAGGAAAGGAAAAAATAAAAAAGAATATGGGATCAATGCAAGAAAATACGTTTGGGGTGGAAAACATCGAAGGGATCATAGAAATTAATTAATGCTCAGAAAAAATGGAACATGGATATGAGGAGGAGGATAAAACCAAAAAGAAATGCTTACAAGTTTTATCATACCCATTACCCATGCCCCATTACTACCGGAAAATACCTATTGATGAGGATTATGGATTCCTTCAGGTTAGTGGAGAGTGGACTAAGGGTTGGCCTATGGAGTTAACTGAGACTTCTCACTTGTATGGGGAGAAGAATCATTGAAAAATTGAGAGAAAATTTGAATTCTATTTTGGCTAAGCAAGAATAACCATCATTAGGAAAGGAGTGAATCATCCATTTTGAATCTTGTAAGGGGAGGACCACTAATCTTTTTTATCTCTGCAGATTTTTCTGGTTGTTTTTTCAGATTTTGCTCAAGACGGCAAAGATTTAAGTTTGGGGTGTGTGATAAGCATATGCAAACAGCCAAAGTTGTCGCTAAACCCGCTTTTATCAGAGCCAAAGTTGTCGCTTAAATCCATTTTTGGCGGCAAATATTCTCACTAAAACCCGCTTTGCAACAGCCGGTTGTCGCTAAAACCCATTTTGCATCAATGGAAGTTGACGCTAAACCCGCTTTTTTACAACAGCCGATGTTGTTAAAACCCGCTTTGCAACAGCCAAAGTTGTTGCTAAACCCATTTTGCAATAGTCGACAGCAACAACCCATTTTCCAACAACAGAAGTTGTCGCTAAACCCGATTTGTGACAGTCAATGTCGCCGCTAAACCATTTTGCAAGAGCTGAAATTATCATCAAACCCATTTTACAATGTCCGGTTGTCCTTGAACCCATTTTACAACAACCGGTTGTCGCTAAACCCCGCTTTGCAGAACCCAAGATGTTGCAAAACCCATTTTGTAGGAGCCAAAATTGTCGCTAAACCCGCTTTTGCAACAGCCGGTTGTCGCTAAACCCATTTTGCATCGCGGAAGTTGTCGCTAAGCCCATTTTGCAACAGCCGATGTTGTTGCTAAGACCATTTTACAACAACTGATGTTATCGCTAAACCCGCTTTTGCAACCACCAAAGTTCTCACAAAACCCGCACTACCAACAACCGAATTTGTCGCCAAACGCATTTTACAACAGCCAAAGTAGTCTCTAAAAAGTTTTGCAAATCAGCCGGCGAAGTCGCGAAACCTGTTTTGCAACCGCCAAAGTTGTCGCAAAGCAATATAGTCGCTAAACCCGCTTTTGTAATTGCCAAAGTTATCGCTAAACCCATTTTACATCAGTGAAAGTTGTCGCTAACCCCCTTTTGCAACAGCCGATGATGTTGCTAAACCTTTTTACAATAGCCAAAGTTGTCTCTAAACACATTTTTCTAAAGCTGAAGTAGTCGCTAAACCTGTTTTCCAACAACATTAGATGTCGAAAAACCCATTTTACGACAGCCTAAGTCGTCACTAAACCAATTTTGCAACATCCGAAGTTGTTGCTAAACCCGTTTTGCAACAGCCAAAGTTGTCGCTAAACCCATTTTGCAACAGCCAAAGTTGTTGCAAAACCTATTTTCCAACAATCGAAGTTGTCACTAAACCCATTTTGCAATAGCCAAAGTAGTCGCTTAAACCAGTTTTTCAACAGCCGGTTGTTGCTAAACCCGCTTTTGCAACAGGCAAAGTTGTCGGTAAACCCTTTTGTAGTAGCCAAATTTGTCACTAAACCCGCTTTTGTCAGTGGAAGTTATCGCTAAACCCATTTTCAACAACCAATGATGTTACTAAACCCATTTTGAATAGCCGGTTATCGCTAAACCCGCTTTTGTAATAGCCAAAGTTGTCGCTAGACCTGTTTTCCTATAAACAAAGTTGTCTCTAAACCAATTTTACAACAGCCGGCGAAGTCGGTAAACCAGTTTTGCAACAATTGAAGTAGTCGCAAACTCGCTTTCAACAGCTGATGTTGTCGCTAAACCCGCTTTGTGCATTAGCCTGTTGTTGCTTAAACCCATTTTGTAACCGCCAAAGTTGTTGCTAAACCTATTTTGGAACAACCGGTTGTTACCTAACCTATTTTGCAACAGCTGATGTTGTTACTGAACCCATTTTGCAACAGCCATTGTTGTCACTAAACCAATTTTTAATGCCAAAGTTGTCGCTTAAACCCGTTTTGCAACAAAAAGTTGTCACTAAACCAGTTTTGCAACAAAAGCGGTTGAAGCTAAAACCCATTTTGTAATGGCCAAAGTTGTGGCTAAACCCGTTTTGAATAACCGGTTGTTACCTAACCCTTTTGGAACAACCGATCTTGTTTCTAACCCGCTTTTCCAACAGCCAAAGTTGTCGCTTAAACCCATTTTCCAACAAATGGTTGTTGCTAAACCCGCTTTCCAACAATCGGTTGTCACTAAAACCCATTTTGCAACCGGGCCAAAGTAGTCTCTAAACCAGTTTTCCAATAACTGAAGTTGTTGCTAAACCAATTTTCTGACAGCCAAAGATGTTGTTAAACCCATTTTGCAGCAGCCATAATTGTCATGCTGATAAGTGTCTAAAAGACACTATTTTAGGCCTAAATTGAAATTGAAAATTACATTTTGGAGTCAATAATTATCATAATGCAAAGAAATACGTCTCAGATTTATATTTTCAATCTCAGGAGTCCAACATAATAAGACTCATTGAAATCGGGCTAAAATGAGGAAGATTTCAGTGCAAAAAGGAACAAGGTTGCAGGATTTGAAGATTAAAATACGGCGCTGACCACGCCACAAGAATGGCGCGACTCCACAAGAATGGTGCGGCCGCACCAAGAAGGCACCAGAAGGCCTATGGAGTTCCAAACATGACCAGGACTCATCCCATTCGAAAGTACTTAGATGAATTTCTGCTGAGTGTGGCGACCTATTTTTGAGCACATTTTTTGGCACGACCGCACTGTAGACTTAGTAATACGAGATCGCGAAAATATTAGGATTCTGACAAGTAGTCAGCCTCAAATAGGGGAGGAAGAGTCCTAAGTGTATAAGGAAGGTGTCCACGAAGTCTCTTGAGAGGAAATTGATGGAAATCCTAAGAGGTTTAAATCCTCAAAGAGATAAAATTCTATTCCTGATTAGGAGACCGCTATAAAAGGAAATTACGATCCGAGATTGAAGAAGCCATATCTGAGATTTCAACTTCCAAATAAATCCAAATTTGGACCATAGACTATTGAGAGGATGGAGAATCATGTCACGGAAAATCAGGTCAATTCACGTTCTTTTGGATTTTTATAATTTTAAAGTGGTGGACCCAAAGGCTGGAATTTCCAGCAGAAGCAGTTCAACCTCTCAAAGTGATATCTCAAGTTTCCCAACTCAGAATGACTCTAAACTTCGTACACAAGTCAAGGAATATGTAAGGAATATTCATGAGAAATTTCAGGTAATTTTGGGGTTACGAATGCATGATTTCAACCCTTGGACAGAGGCAAAATTACAAGTTCAGGACTGAAGTCCATGATAAATAGGGGTCCGAGGCATCCAGTTCTTCATCGAAGTTTTTGAGTTGTAAATCCATTTTCTGTTCTAAGTGTAGGTTGTAGTTTAGTTTCTTATTGTTTTTAGTTTGTTTGGAGAGGAGAGAAAGTCCAGAGGGAGTCATACACGACATCTTGGCACTTTGGAGAGAGAAGGAAGAGATTCCAGTGAAGGCATGAGTTGAAGTTAAGGGCAGTCCTTCAAGGGGGTTTTCTGTACTTGTTTTCTTCTTATTTTCTTGGCTGTACTTGAATCCTTTTGGTGTGTTTATTATATTAGCATGGATTAATCTCTCTCTGTTGGGAAAGTCATGAACTCCTAGTTGTTATATATTTAAGTTTTGAATTTTATAGAAATAAAGTATCTTGCTTTTTGTCTTAGAGACTGAGTTTCATTGCTTATTTCTAATCTGAATTGAATTCTGGAATTTAATGAGGTTCGAATAGGGAAGTTAAAAAGTCAGTAGAGATTCGGATTAGTTAAATGATTTATAGTTTTCTAAAACAACTTGTTTTTTTCTAACTTGATCGCTCTGGATTGTGATGGAGACTAGTGGAAAGCAATATGATTCTTTATAACCCATGTTCTGAATAAGAGAGAGTTTATATTTATGCACTTAGATATTTCCATATTGTGATGGAGTTCAAAGAGTGAGTGGAAGTCAACTTGTTTTTCTAACTAGATCGTCCGGATTGTGATGGAGACTAGTGGAAGACAATATGACTCTCTATCACTCTTATTCTGAAAAAAGAGTTGATCTTCAAGTTTTATATTTATGCACTTAGGATTTGAATGTTCCGGATTGTGATGGAGTTCAAAGAAAAAGTGAAAGTTATTTCCTGTATATGGGTAACCAGGTTTTCAAAAGCTAAGTCAAGGAAAGGGTATTTGAGCTATAAAAAATCAGAACTTTACATGTCAACAACTAGGCGGGATTGACATTCTTCCCCAACATCCCATCTCCATAAGTTTTTGCAGTAGTTAATTATGTTTTCATTTCCAGTTCTCAACAAAACCCAAAATTTTCTTCACCACAATCAATAGAGAAATCTTTGCTTAAACAGAGTTCTTATCAAGGTCTCTGTGGTATCGATATCTGGACTCTCTAGTCTATATTACTTGCTGACCTAGTGCACTTGCTAGACACTGAATAATCGCTAAACCCATTTTGCACCAGCTAAAGTTGTCGCTAAATCCATTTTGCATCAGTGGAAGTTGTCTCTAAACCCATTTTGCACCAGCCGATGATGTTGCTAAAACTGTTTTGCAGCAACCGATGTTATCGATAAACTCGCTTTTGCAACAACCGTTGTCACTTAACCCTTTTTGCAACAGCTGAAGTTGTCGCTAAACTCATTTTGCACAACTGGAAATTGTCGCTAAACCCGCTTTTCCAACTTCCGGGTTATTGCTAAACCATTTGTGCAATAGCCGAAATTGTTGTTAAACCCGCTTTGCCACAACCGGTTGTTGCCAAACCCATTTTCCGTAGCCGATCTTGTTGTTTAACCAGTATTGTAACAGCCGAAGTTGTCACTTACCCATTTTGCAACAGTCGAAGTTGTCACTAAACCCATTTTCTAACAACCTAAATAGTCACAAAATCCGTTTTGCAACAGCCGGGCGAAGTCGCTAAACCTGTTGTGCAACAGCCAAAGGTGTTAAAGCCCATTTTGAAACAGCCAAAGTTGTCGCTAAACCCGCTTTTGCATAAGCCAAATTTGTTGCTAAACCAGTTTTGCAAACAGCCGACGTTGTCGCTAAACCTGTTTTGCATCGGTGGAGGTTGTAGCCAAACCCGCTTTTACAACAACCGATGTTGTTGCTAAACCCTTTTGCCTTAGCCAAAGTTGTTATTAAACCCATTTTGCAACAGCCAAAGTTTTTGCTAAACCCATTTTCCCACAACCAAAATTGTCTCTAAATCCGCTTTTACAACAACGGAAGTAGTCGTTAAACCAGTTTTGCAACGACCGAAGTTGTCGCTAAACCAGTTTTGCAACGACCGAAGTTGTCACTAAACCCATTTTGCAGCAGCCAAATTGTCGCTAAACCAGTTTTGTTGCAGCCAATATTGTCGCTAAAACCGCTTTTGCATTAGCCAAAGTTGTCGCTAAAACATTTTATATAAGTGGAAGCTCTCGCTAAAACCCATTTTCCAACAGCCGATGTTGTTGCTAAACCCGCTTGCAATAGCCGGTTGTTGCTAAACCTGTTTTGCAATAGCTGAGGTTGTCGCTAAACCCATTTTCCAACAACATAAGTTGTTGCTCAACCCATTTTGCAATAGCCAATGTAGTAGCTAAACCAATTTGACAAATGCCAAAGTTGTCATTAATGCCGCTTTGCTGCCGGTTGTCGCTAAAACCCATTTTGCAACTGCCAAATTTGTCGCGAAAAAGATATTTTACTGGATTTTCCGTGGTCTCTCGAAAATTGTCTTTGGCTTAGTCTCCGATATTTGATTAACCGGAGTTGTCGCTAATCCCATTTTGCATCAGTGGAAGTTGGTGCTAAACCCGTTTTCCAACATTTGAAGTTGTTGCTAAACCGAATGTGCAACAGACGAAGTTGTAGTTAAATGTATTTTTTTGCAGCCGGAGTTGCTGCGAAGCCCATTTTGTAACAGCCGATGTTGTTGCTAAACCTGTGTTGCAACAGCCAAAGTTGTCGGTAAACCCATTATGCAACAGCCAAAGGTGTTGCTAAACCCATTTTGAAACAACCAAAGTTGTCGCGAAAACCCGTTTTGCATAAGCCAAATTGTCGCTAAACCAGTTTTGCAACAACCAAAGTTGTCGCTAAACCTGTTTTGCATCAAGGAAGTAGTAGCCAAACCCGTTTTACAACAACCGATGTTGTTGCTAAACCCTTTTTGCCATAGCCAAAGTTGTCATTAAACCCATTTTGCAACAGCCAAAATTTTTACTAAACCCTTTTTCCCACAACCGAAATTGTCTCTAAATCCGTTTTGCAACAACCGAAGTGGTCGCTAAACCAGTTTTGCAACGACCGAAGTTGTCGCTAAACCAGTTTTGCAACGACCGAAGTTGTCGCTAAACCAGTTTTGCAACGACCGAAGTTGTCGCTAAACCCATTTTGTAACAGCCAAAGTTGTCGCTAAACCAGTTTTGCTGCAGCCAATACTGTCGCTAAAACTTTTTTGCATTAGCCAAAGTTGTCGCTAAACACATTTTATATAAGTGGAAGTTCTCGCTAAACCCATTTTGCGACAGCCAATGTTATTGCTCAACCCGTTTGCAATAGCCCAAGTTGTTGCTAAACCTGTTTTGCAATAGCTGAGGTTGTCGCTAAACCCATTTTCCAACAACAGAAGTTGTTGCTCAACCCATTTTGCAATAGCCAATGTAGTAGCTAAACCAATTTGACAAATGCCAAAGTTGTCATTAATGCCGCTTTTCTTTGCCGAAATTGTCACTAAACCCATTTTGCAACAGCCGAAGTTGTCGCAAAAGATATTTTTAGGATTTCCCGTGGGTCTCTCGAAAATGTCTTTGGTTTAGTCTCGATATTTGATTAGCCGTTGTCGCTAATCCCATTTTGCATCAATCGGTTGTTGCTGAACCCGTTTTCCAACATTTGAAGTTGTTGCTAAACCCAATGTGCAACAGCCGGTTGTTGTTAAACGTGTTTTTTTGCAGCCGGTTGTCGCTAAACCCATTTTGTAACAGCCGATGTTGTTGCTAAACCTGTGTTGCAACAGCCAAAGTTGTCGGTAAACCCATTCTGCAACAGCCAAAGTTGTCGCTTAAACTCATTGTCGACAATCGAAGTTGTCACAAAACCCATTTTGCATCGAAAGTGGAAGTTGTCACTAAACCCATTTTACAACAGCCGATACTATTGCTAAAACCCATTTTGCAACAACCAAAGTTGTCACTAATCCCGTTTTGCAAAAGCCGGTTGTCGGTAAACCATTCTTTCAACAAGTCGCTAAACCCGCTTTTGCTATAGCCAAGTTGTCAGTAAACCATTCTTTCAACAAGTCGCTAAACCCATTTTGCAATAGCCGAAGAATTTGCTAAACCAGTTTTGCAACAAAGGATATTGTCATTAAACCCCATTTTGCAACGGGCGGAAGTTTTATTTGAACCCGTTTTGCAACAACCGGTTGTCACTAAACTAGTTTTGGTACAGCCAAAGTTGTTGCTAAACCCGTTTTGTAGCAGCAAATATTGTCACTAAACCCATTTTGCAACAGCAAAAGTTGTCATTAAACCTATTTTGCATCAATGGAAGTTGTCGATAAACCCGTTTTCCAACGTCGGAAGTTGTTTCCAAACCCATTGTGGAACAACCGAAGTAGTAGCTAAACCCATTTTTTTGCAGTCGAAGTTGTTGCGAAACCCAATTTGCAACAGCTGATGTTGATGCTAAACCAGTGTTGCGACAGCCAAAGTTGTTGCTAAATCGAATTTGCCGCTGCCGAAGTTGTCGCTAAATCCATTTTCCAACAACAGAAGTTGTCACAAAACCCGTTTTGCAATAGCCGAAGTATTCGCTAAACCAGTTTTTCAACTGCTAAAGTTGTCGCTAAACCCGTTTTGCAACAACCAAAGTTGAGGCTATACCCGTTTTACGAAAGCGAAAACTGTCACTAAACCTGTTTTGCAAAAGTCGAAGTTGTTGCTAAACCCGTTTTGCATTAGTGGAAGTTGTCACTAAACCCGTTTTTCAACTGCCAAAGTTGTTGATAAATCGTTGCTGCATCAGTGGAAGTTGTCGTTAAATCCGTTATGCTACAGCAGATGTTGTCGCTAAACCCATTTTGTAACTGCCAAAGTTGTCGCTAAACGCATTTCACAACAGCCGGGTTGTCGCTAATCCCGCTTTTCAACAAGCAAAGTTCTCTCTAAACCCGTTTTGCAACAGCCGAAGTAGTCTCTAAACCAGTTTTGCAATAGGCGAAGTAGTCGCTAAACCCGTTTTCCGACAACCAAAGTTGTCAGAAAGCCCATTTTGTAGCAGTAAATATTGTCACTAAACCCGTTTTGCAACAGCCGAAGTTGTCGGTAAACCCCTTTTGCAACAGCCGAAGTTGTCACTAAACCCGTTTTTCAAAAAGTGAAATTGTCTCTATACTCATTTTGCAACAGCCGAGGTAGTCACTAAACTAGTTTTGTAATAGCTGAAGTTGTCGCTAAACCCGCTTTAAGCAACTGCCAAAGTTGTCGATAAAAACCCATTTTGCAGCAGCACATATTGTCACTAAACCCGTTTTGCAACAGCCGAAGCTATTGCTAAACCCATTTGCAATAGCCGGAGTTGTCGCTAAACCCATTTGCCAGCGACAGAAGTTGTCGCTAAACCCATTTTGCGACAGCCTAAGTCGTTTCTAAACCTGTTTTGCAACTGCTGAAGTTGTTGTTAAACCCGATTTTGAACAGCCAAAGTTGTTGCTAAACCCATTTTGCAGTGGCCAATGTTTTGGCTAAACTCGTTTTGGAATAGCAAAAGTCGTCGCCTAACCCTTCTGGAACAACCGATGTTGTTGCAAAATCCATTTTGCAAATGCCAAAGATGTCGATAAACCCATTTTGCAACTGCCGAAGCTGTCGCTTAAGCCGTTTTCCAACAATCAAAGTTCTCACTATACACATTTGGAACAACCGAAGTAGTCACTAAGCCAGTTTTGCAACAGCCGAAGTGATCGCTAAACCCGTTTTGTAACAGCCAAAGTTGTTGCTAAACCCATTTTATAGCAGCCAAAATTGTTGCTAAACACGTTTAGTAACAGCCGAAGTTGTCGCTAAACCAATTTTGCATAAGTGGAAGTTGTCGCTAAACTCGTTTTGTAATGGCTGATGTTGTTGCTAAACCCATTTTGAAACAGCCATAGTTGTCGCTAAACTAGTTTTGCAATAGCCGAAGTTGTCGCTAAACCCTTTATCCAACAAAGAAACTTGTCTCTTTACCCATTTTACAACAATCGAAGTAGTCACTAAACCAGTTTTACAATAGCTGAAGATTTTGCTAAAATCATTTTTCAACAGCTGAAGTTGTCACTAAACCCGTTTTACAATAGCCGAAGATTTCGCTAAACCCATTTTGCAATAGCCGAAGTTGTCGATCAACCCATTTTTCTGTGGCCAAAATTTTTGCTATACCCATTTTGCAACAGCCGAAGTGGTTGCTTAACTCGTTTTGCAATAGCCGACGTTGTTCCTAAACCCATTTAGCAACAGTCGAAGTTGTTGCTAAACCCGTTTTGAAACAGCCAAAGTAGTTGCCTAACCCGTTTGCAACAGCTGATGTTGTTGTTAATCCCATTTTCCAACGCCCAAAGTTGTCGCTAAACCCATTTTGCACCAGCCAAAGTTGTCGCTAAACCCGCTTTGCATAAGCCAAATTTGACGCTAAACCAGTTTTGCAACAGCCGAAGTTGTGGCTAAACCCGTTTTGCATCAGTGGAAGTTGTACCTAAACCCGTTTTACAACAACCGATGTTGTTGCTAAACCCTTTTTGCAATAGCCAAAGTTGTCATTAAACCCATTTCGCAACAGCCAAAGTTTTCGCTAAACCCATTTTCCCACAACCGAAATTGCCTCTAAATCCGTTTTGCTACAACCGGCGAAGTCGTTAAACCAGTTTCATAGAACGACCGAAGTTGTTGTTAAACCCGTGTCGCGAACAGCCAAAGTTGTCTCTAAACCATTTTTGCTGCAGCCAATACTGTCGCTAAACCCGTTTTGCATTGGCCAAAGTTGTCGCTAAACACATTTTATATAAGTGGAAGTTCTCGCTAAACCCATTTTGCAACAGCCGATGTTGTTGCCAAACCCGCTTGCAATAGCCAAGTTGTTGCTAAACCTATTTTCCAATACCTGAAGTTGTCGCTGAAACCAATTTTCCAACAACGAAGTTGTTGCTCAACCCGTTTTGCAATAGGCAATGTAGTAGCTAAGCCAATTTGACAAATGCCAAAGTTGTCATTAATGCCGTTTGCTGCCGGTTCTCGCTAAACCCTTTTTGCAATAGCCAAAGTTGTCGCAAAAACATGTTTTACGGATTTCCCGTGGTCTCGAAAGCAGTCTTTGGTTTAGTCTCCGATATTTGATTAGCCGGAGTTGTGGCTAATCCCATTTTGCATCAGTAGAAGTAGTGCTAAACCCGTTTTCCAACATTGGAAGTTGTTGCAAAACCCAATGTGCAACAGCCACAGTTGTAGTTAAACGCATTTTTTTGCAGCCGATGTTGCTGCGAAACCCATTTTGTAATAGCCGATGTTTTTCCTAAACCTGTGTTGCAACAGCCAAAGTTGTCGGTAAACCCATTCTGCGACAGCCAAAGTTGTCGCTAAACTCATTGTCTGACAATCGAAGTTGTCACAAAACCCATTTTGCATCAGTGGAAGTTGTCACTAAACCCATTTTACAACAGCCGATACTATTGCTAAACCCATTTTGCAACAGCCAAAGTTGTCACTAATCCCATTTTGCAATAGCCGAAGTTGTCGGTAAACCATTCTTTCAACAAGTCGCATAACCCGTTTTGCAATAGCCGGAGTATTTGCTAAACCAGTTTTGCAACAACAGAAGTTGTCATTAAACCCATTTTGCAACGGCCGAAGTTTTCATTGAACCCGTTTTGCAAAACCCGAAGTTGTCGCTAAACCAGTTTTGCTACAGCCAAAGTTGTCTCTAAACCTGTTTTGTAGCAGCAAATATTGTCACTAAACCCGTTTTACAACGGCCAAAGTTGTCGCTAAACCCATTTTGCATCAGTGGAAGTTGTCGATAAACCCGTTTTCCAACGTCGGAAGTTGTTTCCAAACCCACTGTGCAACAACCGGAGTTGTAGCTAAACCCTTTTTTTCGCAGTCGAAGTTGTTGTGAAACCCAATTTTCAACTGCTGATGTTGATGCTAAACTAGTGTTGCGACAACTGAAGTTGTTGCTAAACCGAATTTGCCACTGCCGAAGTTGTCGCTAAATCCATTTTCCAACAACAGAAGTTGTTACAAAACCCGTTTTCCAATAGCCGAAGTATTCGCTAAACCAGTTTTACAACAGCTAAAGTTGTCGCTAAACCCGTTTTGCAACAACCAAAGTTGAGGCTATACCCGTTTTACGGAAGCCAATATTGTCACTAAACCTGTTTTGCAAAAGCCAAAGTTGTTGCTAAACCCGTTTTGCATTAGTGGAAGTTGTCACTAAACCCGTTTTTCAACTGCCAAAGTTGTTGCTAAATCGTTTTTGCATCAGTGGAAGTTGTCGTTAAACCCGTTATGCTACAGCCGATGTTGTCGCTAAACCAATTTTGCAACTGCCAAAGTTGTCGCTAAACGCATTTCGCAACAGCCGAAGTTGTCGCTAATCCCATTTTTCAACAAGCAAAGTTCTCTCTAAACCCGTTACGCAACAGTCGAAGTAGTCTCTAAACCTGTTTTGCAATAGGCGAAGTAGTCGCTAAACCCGTTTCGCAACAACCAAAGTTGTCAGAAAGCCCATTTTGTAGCAGTAAATATTGTCACTAAACCCGTTTTGCAACAGTAGAAGTTGTCGCTAAACCTATTTCGCAACAGCCGAAGTTGTCGCTAAACCCATTTTTCAAAAAGTGAAGTTGTCTCTATACTCGTTTTGCAACGATTCGGCGTAGTCACTAAAATAGTTTTGCAATAGCTGAAGTTGTCGCTAAACCCGTTTAGCAACAGCCAAAGTTGTCGATAAACCCATTTTGCAGCAGCAAATATTGTCACTAAACCCCTTTTGCAACAGCGAAGCTGTTGCTAAACCCATTTGGCACCAATGGAAGTTGTCGCTAAACTTCGTTTTGCAACAGCCGATGTTGTCGATAAACCTGTCTTGCTACAGTTCGAGATGTCGCTAAACCCATTTTGCGATAGCGAAGTTGTCGCTAAATCCATTGGCCAGCGACAGAAGTTGTCGCTAAACCCGCTTTTGCGATTTGAAGTCATCGCTAAACCAGTGTTGCAACTGCTGAAGTTGTTGTTAAACCCATTTTGAACAGCCAAAATTGTTGCTAAACCCATTTTGCGGTGGCCAATGTTTTGGCTAAACTTCGTTTTGGAATAGCAAAAGTCGCCGCCTAACCCTTTTGGAACAACCGATGTTGTTGTAAAATCCATTTTGGAAATGCCAAAGATGTCGATAAACCCATTTTGCAACAGCCGAAGCTCTCGCTTTAACCCATTTTCCAACAATCAAAGTTCTCTCTATACCCATTTGGAACAACCGGTAGTCACTAAACAAGTTTTGCAACAGCCGGTGATCGATAAACCCGCTTTTGCAACAGCCAAAGTTGTTGGTAAACCCATTTTGTAGCAGCCAAAATTGTTGCTAAACACGCTTAGTAACAGCCGGTTGTCGCTAAACCAATTTTGCATAAGTGGAAGTTGTCCTTAAACTCGTTTTGTAACGGCTGATGTTGTTGCTAAACCCATTTTGCAATAGCCAAAGTTGTCGCTAAACCCATTTTGCAATAGCCAAAGTTGTCGCTAAACCAGTTTCGCAGAACAGCCGAAGTTGTCGTTAAACCCTTTTTCCAACAAAGAAACTTGTCTCTTTACACGTTTTACAACAACCAAAGTAGTCTCTAAACCACTTTTTACAATAGCTGAAGAATTAAGCTAAACTCATTTTTCAACTGCTGAAGTTGTCACTAAACCCGTTTTTACAATAGCCGAAGATATCGCTAAACCCATTTTGCAATAGCCGAAGTTGTCGCTAAACCCGCTTCTGCAAAAATTGGAAATTGTCGCTAAACCCATTTTTTGTGGCCAAAAATTTTTGCTATACCCATTTTGCTACAGCCAAGTCCTTGCTAAACTCGTTTTGCAATAGCCGACGTTGTTCCTAAACCCATTTAGCAACAGTCAAAGTTGTTTGCTAAACCCGTTTTGAAACAGCGAAAGTAGTTGCCTAACCCGTTTTGCAACAGGCTGATGTTGTTGCTAATCTCATTTTCCAACGCCCAAAGTTATCGCTAAACCCATTTTGCAACAGCCAAAGTTGTCGCTAAAACCCGTTTTCCAACTAGGCGAACTAGTTTCTAAAGTAGTAGTTGCTAAACTAGTTTTGCAATAGCCAAAGTTAATGTCGCTAAACTTATTTTGCAACTGCTATAGATGTTGCTAAACCCGTTTTGCAATAGCCGGTTGTCGTTAAACCCATTTTATAACATCCAAATTTTTCTCTTAACCCATTTTTTGACAACCAAAGTTGTCCCTAAACCCATTTTACAACAATCGAAGTAGTCACTAAACCAGTTTTACTATACCTGAAGATTTCGCTAAACTCATTTTTCAACAGCTGAAGTTGTCACTAAACCCGTTTGATTATAGCCGAAGATTTCGCTAAACCCATTTTGCAATAGCCGAAGTTGTCGCTCAACCCGCTCTGCAACAGTTGAAATTGTTGCTAAACCTAGTTTTTGATGGCCAAAATTTTTCCTAAACCCATTTTGCAACCGCCGAAGTTGTGTCTAAACTCGTTTTGCAATAGCCGTAGTTCTTGCTAAACCCATTCTGCAATAGTCAAAGTTGTTGCTAAACCCGTTTTGAAACAGCCGAAATAGTTGCCTAACCTGTTTTGCAATAGCCGATGTTGTTGGTAAACCCATTTTGCAACACCCACAGTTGTCGCTAAACCCATTTTGTAACAGCCAAAGTTGTCGCTAAACCCATTTTGCAACAGCCAAAGTTGTCGCTAAACCAGTTTTCCAACAAAGAAGTTGTCACAAAACCCTTTTGCAACAGGCGAAGAAGTTGTTAAACTAGTTTTGCAATAGCCAAAGTTGTTGCTAAACCTATTTTGCAACAGCCAAAGATGTTGCTAAACCCGTTTTGCAACAGCCGAAGTTGTCATTAAACCAATTTGACAACATCCAAATTTTTCACTTAACCCATTTTTTTCAAACCAAAGTTGTCCCTAAAACCCGTTTTACAACAACCGGTTGTCACTAAACCAGTTTTACAATAGCTGAAGATTTCGCTAAACTCATTTTTTCAACAGCTGAAGTTGTCACTAAACCCGTTTTACTATAGCCGGTTATCGCTAAACCCGTTTTGCAATAACCGAAGTTGAAATTGTCGCTAAACTCATTTTGCAACAGCCGGTTATTGCTAAACCCATTTTGCAATGGCCAAATATGTGGCTAAACTCGTTTTGGAATAGCAGAAGTAGTTGCCTAACCCTTTTGGAATAGCCAATGTTGTTGCCAAACCCATTGTGCAATAGCCAAAGTTGTTGATAAAGCCGTTTGCAATAGCCAAAGTTGTTGCTAAACCCATTTTGCAATAGCCAAAGTTGTCTCTAAACCAATTTTCCAACAATCGAAGTTGTCACTTAACCCATTTTGTAGCAGCCGGTAGTCGCTAAGTCAGTTTTGCATCAGTGGGAAGTTGTTGCTAAACCCGTTTTGCAACGACCAATATTGGTGCTAAACCCATTTTGCAACAGCCGAAGTAGTCGCTAAACCCATTTCGCAACAACCGAAGTTGTAACTAAACCCATTTTTCAACAAGTAAAGTTGTCTCTATACCTGTTTTGAACAGCGGAAGTAGTCACTAAACTAGTTTTGCAACAGCTAAAGTAGTCGCTAAACCCGTTTTGCAACAGCCAAAGTTGTCACTAAACCTGTTTTGTAGCTGCAAATATTGTCACTAAACCCGTTTTGCAACAGCCGAAGTTGTTGCTAAACCCATTTGGCACCAATGGAAGTTGACACTAAACCCATTTTACAACAGCCGAAGTCGTTGTTAAACCCATTTTGCAATAGCCGAAGTTGTCGCTAAACCCATTTGCCAACAACAGAAGTTGTCTTTAAACCCGTTTTGTGACAACCTCAGTCATCGCTAAACCAGTTTTGCAACTGCTGAAGTTGTTGTTAAACCCGTTTTTGAACAGCCAAAGTTGTTGCCAAACCCATTTTGCAACGGTAAAGGTTGTGGCTAAACTTGTTTTGGAATAGCCAAAGTCATTGCCTAACCGTTTTGGAACAACCGATTTTGCAACAGCCAAAGTTGTCGCTAAACCCATTTTGCAACAACTGAAGTTGTCGCTTAACACTTTTTCGAACAGCCGAAGTTGTCACTTAACCCTTTTTGCAAGAATCGAAGTTGTCTCCAAACCCATTTTGAACAACCAAAATAGTCGCTAAACCAGTTTTGCAATAGCCGAAGTTATCGCTTAACCCGTTTTGCAACAGCCAAACTTTTCGCTAAACCCATTTTGTAGCAGCGAAAATTGTTGATAAACACGTTTAGTAACACCCAAAGTTGTCACTAAACCCGTTTTGCATAAGTGGCAGTTGTCGCTAAACTCATTTTGCAACAGCTAATGTTGTCGCTAAGCACATTTCGCAAAAAGCCAAAGTTGTCGCTAAACTTCGTTTTGCAACAAGTGAAGTTATCGCTAAACCCTTTTTTCCAACAAAGAAAGTTGTCTCTAAACCCATTTTACAACACCGGTGTAGTCACTAAACAAGTTTTGCAATAGCCAAAGATTTTGCTAAACTCATTTTTCAACAGCTGAAATTGTCACTAAACCCGTTTTACAATAGCGGAAGATTTCGCTAAACCTGTTTTGCAATAGCCGAAGTTATCCCTAAACTCGCTCTCCAACAGTTAAAATTGTCGCAAAACCCAATTTTTGATGGCCAAAATTTTTGCTAAACCCATTTTGCAACAGCCGAAGTTGTGTCTAAACTCGTTTTGTAATAGCCGAAGTTGTTGCTAAACCCTTTTTGCAATAGTCGAAGTTGTTGCTAAACCCATTTTGAAACAGCCGAAGTAGTTGCCTAACCTGTTTTGCAACAGCCATTTTGCAATAGCCAAAGTTGTCGCTAAACCGGTTTTGCAACAACCGAAGTTGTCTCTAAACTCATTTCGTAACAGTCAAAGTTGTCGCTAAACCCATTTTACATCAGTGGAAGTCGTCGCTAAACCCGTTTTCCAACAGCCGATGTTGTTGCTAAACCCGTTTTGCAGTTGCCGAAGTTGTTGCTAAACTTGTTTTGTAATAGCCGAAGTTGTCGCTAAACCCAATTTCCAACAACAAAAGTTGTTGCTAAACCCATTTTGCAATACCCGAAGTGGTCGCTTAATAAGTTTTACAACTGCCAAAGTTGTCGTTAAAACCATTTTGCGAAGCCAAAGTTGTCGCTTACCCCATTTTGCAACAGCCAAAATTGTCACAACACCAATTTGGTAACATCCGAAGTTGTCGCTAAACCCATTTTGCATCCGAGGAAGTTGTCGCTAAACCCTTTTTACATTGGAAGTTGTTGCTCAACCCATTGTGCAACAGCCGGTTGTACCTTGTTGGGAGTCTAGCAAGTGCACTAGGTGAGCAAGTAATATAGACTCGAGAGTCCAGATATCGATCCCACAGAGGCCTTTATGAGAACTCAGTTTAATCAAAGATTTTTCTACTAATAGAGGAAAAGAATTTTTGGTTTTGAGAACTGGAAAAACAAAGCAGAATTAAGCTACTGGAAAAACTAATAGAGATGAGATGTTGGGGAAGAACGTTAGATCCTCCTAGTTGCTAACATGCAAAGTTCTAATTTTATAGCTCAAATACCCTTACCTTGACTTAGCTTTTGAAAACCTGGTTACCCATATACATGAAATAACTTTCACCTAATCTCAGAACTCCATCACAATCCGAAAACATTCAGATCCTAGGTGCATAAATATTAAAGCTTGAGATCAACTCTTATTCAGAACAAAAGTGTTTTAACGAGTCAAATTAATTTCCACTAGTCACCGTCACATACGGAAACAACTAGTAAGAAAAACAAGTTGACTTTCACTCATTCTTTGAACTCCATCACAATCCAGAAACATTCACATCGTAAGTGCATAAATATCAACTCTCTCATTCAGAACAAGGGTTATAAAAAGTCACATCTCCTTTCCACTAGTCTCCATCACAATCCAGAAACAACTAGTTAGAAAAGCCAGTTGTTTTAGAAAACAAGGAATCATATAACTAACTTAAATCTTTACCAAATTTAACTTCTCAATCCATTTACCTCATTAAACTTCATATATCAATCTAAATTAGCCATAAGCAATGAATACAGATTCTAAAACAAAAGTAGAGTACTTTAGTGCTATAGAATCCGAACTTAAATATAAACAACTAGGAGTTCATGACTTCCCCAACAAAGAGAGACTACTCCATAATAATAGAATAAACACACAGTAAAAGCATTCAATTCTGACCATGGAAATATGAAGAAAAAAGTACAGAAAACCCCTTTTGAGGAACTTCCCCTTAGCTTCAACTCCTCCTTGACTGAAATCTCTTCCTTCTCTCCCTCTCTCTCTCAACTCCAAACTAACCAAAAACAATAAAAAACTAAACTACTGTATTTACAACTCAAAAATGGATGAAAACATGATCAAAAACTCGATGCATGTGCTTTGCCTCGGACCTCCTTTTATAGCTGAAGCTCTGCCCAGAACTAGTAATTTTGGTCTCAGTCCAGGGGTATGAATTGTGACGTCCCGACCTCAGAATTTTTTTGAAATTACTTCCGAACCTTCCTTACATTGTCCTTGACTTGTGTACAAAATTTTAAGTCATTCTGAGTTGGGAAACTTGAAATATCACCTTGATAAGTTGAACTGCTTATGCTGCCAATTCCAGCACTGAGTCCACCACTTTGAAAATATAAAACTCCACAAACCCGACTTGGATTGGCCTGATTTTCCGTGTCATGATTCTCAATCCTCTCAAGAAGCTGTGGTCCAAATTAGGAACCAATTGGAAGTCGAAATCTCCAGATATGGCCTCTTCAATCTTGGACTTGTACTTTCCTTTTATGGCAGGAGTTTCCTTCTTTGTCTTTGACTTCTCTTCTTGACCATTTAATGCACATAGACTCTGGAAATATATCATAAAATTTTCGTGGATACCTTCCTTAGCCAATTAGGACTTCTTCTTCCAAGTTTGGGCTTGATTGGTAGTCAGAATCCCGAGATTTCCGCAGGTCACGAAGCAGAGTCAGCGACGCGGTCGCGCCGAATTGTTCTTTGTTTTATGTAGCCACGCCACTGGAGCAAAATTTTGTGGAAGTCTGGAGCACGGCCTTCGGTCCTATATGAGGAAGGATTCTTCATGGCGGTCGGTCAGCGCCACTTTATGTTAATAGAACTGCGCGGTCAGCCACTCCTTTGACTCTTTGCCGACTTCCGAAATTAAACTTGGACTCCATGTATGGAAACAATGCAGCGAGGCAGCACCACAGGGCGATATTCCTGGCGTGGTTGCGCCATTTCACATTCACGAAAAGTCCTCTTTTCAGCTCTACTAGCCGTTGGGAATTTTTAGATTTCTTTGAATTTTCAAACATTTTCTCGGCGCGATCGGACCTGAATCGGTCGCGGTCGCGCCATTCTCAAACATTTTTTTGCTTCATTTTGCTCCATTTTCCTTCTTTTTTTCCTCAGAATTTAGATTTTCTTCTTTTTACATGGTACCTGAGACACAAAACATGTATTTGAGTTATATTTGTCAATCTTCATGCTCATAATCAAATCAAATTAGGAATTTATGGTCAATAATTCATGGATAAATAAGTGTCTTTTGGACACTTATCGCAACCCCAAACTTAAACCTTTGCTCGTCCTCGAAAGCAAAACTATGAAATAAATACCAGATAGATCTGTAAAGACTTAAGGAAAGTTCAGTGATCCTCCCTACTTAAGTTTTAAAATAGATGATTCACTTCTTTCCTAATGATGGTTCTTCTTGCTTAGTCAAAATAGACTACGAATTTTCTTCAAATTTTTCAAAGATGAACATGCCCTTACAAGTGAGAAGTCTCAATTCAACTCCATAAGCTAACCATCAGTCCACTCTCCACTAACCTGAAGGAATTCTCAATTCTGATCAATAGGTCTTTATGGGTTGTAATGAGGCAGGGGTAATGGGTATGATGAAGATTTTTTGGTTTTCTTTTGGGTTTTATTCTCCTCCTCATATCCATTTTCCATTTTCCTTAGCATGAATTGGATTTGTGACTTTTCCTCCAAGCTCTTCCACCTCAAACTTATTCTTTTGCATTGATCACTCATTTTTTCTACTTCACTCATTTTTTTTTTTTTTTTTTTTTTTTTTTCTTGTGTTGTTTCTTTTCTTTGGGTTATGTTCAGAGTCTAGCTTACCTCGCCGGGTTAACTCAGAGTCCCTATGCTTGTTGAGGCCGAGACCTGATGCACACACAAGGTGGCCTTTCCCTTGACTAACCCACAACCTTTTCTCTCATTTTCATTGGCTTTGTTTGGAGTCCAGCTTACCTTGCCGGTTGACTCAAAGACCCTAAGCTTGTTGAGGCCCGAGTCCCAATGCAAACACAAGGTGGCCTTTCTCCTACTCAGCCCGGAATTTTTTTCTTTCTTTTCCTCTCTTGCTGCTTCTCCCCCTATGCAATGAAATTTTTCTATACCCTTCATCCATCCCTCTTTATAACTTCAAAATCTTTATCCATGCTCATTCAAATAGAACACATCAATAATTTGGAGAATCATGGGTTAGTAAGAAACAAGTTTAATTATCACTAAGGCTGGTTCATGTAGCATGGGACATTGAAACAAAACAGGGATCTTTTCGGTCCAACAGGTTTGACAAAAGGTGATGCAAATTGTGCATTAAAATGGGTGGCTTTGAAAAAGGCTCAAACGATTTTTAAACAGGTGCCTAAATCACCTCAGAATTTTAAAAACCTTTCTCTGTTTCGTCTCAAGTTTTTCTCAGGTTGGTTGTAGTGATTGAAATCGACTTACTCACTTGTACTTTGTATTCGAAAACTGTTTTTAAAGAAAATTTCTCATCCATTCAAGACTAAGCATCTGAACTAATATTTTTCTCCAGAAAGTGAATCATGCTATTCATATGATCAGCGGTTTTCACTAGTATTTTTCTAAGTCTTTATTGGATTTTCTGGTGAAAAAATAGTGCATTCAGATCCATGTATTAAAAGTATCCCACCCCAAACATAAAATTTTTCAAATCCCTAAAATTGAATGAAGAGTATCCCACCCCAAACATAAAACATGCTTTGTCCCCAAAGCAGCAGTAAACATAAAGAGTGATAGACATACTTCCCCTGACTTTCTGGGTGGAGTGAGGTTGGATGGATCTCCTTAGAGGCTTTTTGCATTCTGCTCTCATGGGTTAGTGATAAAAATTTGCATGATTTTCAGCAATTAAAATAAAATTGACTAGAAGTGTCTCTCAGGTATAAAATGTGTCTTAAGAAGAATACCTGCAGTGGAGGTTCTATTGCCTCACCTCTGTTGTGGCCAAAACACGTCAACCCAGTGGCGCGGCTGCGGCAAAATTTGGCGCGATCGCGCCGAGTAATTCCTTGAAATTATCAGATTTTGAATGCAATTTTTTATATTTCCAGTTTGGACAATTAAATATTAGAGAGATGCATGCCTTGGAGTGATTTTCATATATTTTAATTGGAACAATGAAGAAGTTCATGCTTTGAGACAAATCATTGAGAGTAAAAACATAATTTCATTAATATGAATGGAGATTGAGTACATATTAATGAAATTTTATTTAGTACACTCTCAGACATAATCACACACAAAAACAAGCTCACACACAAGAACAAGTTAAAAGATCTTAGCAAAAAAATCTATTATGCTTCTTCTTAGTCTTCTTCTTCTTCCTCTTCACCTTCTTCTTGTTCCATTCTCCAGTTGTGAGTTTTAATTTTTGTGTTTTTCAATTTTTTTTTTTTTTTAAGCTGTAAATTTTTAATCTAACCCTATTCCTATCCTAGGTCTATGCAAAGAAATCAAAATCTAATTCAAATTTAAACAAGTCCTAAAACTTTTGAAAAAACTATCCTAACCTACGAAAAATTCCAGCAAATTTTAAAACTTCTACTCCTATTATTTACACTACCTACTGATCCATGTGATCTGATCCACCAGGATCGAAAGGAAACTGGAGCCATCCATGCTTGAGGGTGTTTTTGACTTTGAAATGTATTGCATGGTGATTCAAATTTTTGAGTAAAGAGCTGGTCACTCTTTCTCTTTTCTGGTTGGCTTTTAACTTGTTTTGCTCAATTATTTTTTTAGCCAACTTTTCATCACACTGCCCAGACCTATTAAAATTTTAATTTCAACTTTTGTGGGTGGTTTATAGGGGCTGCATAATGAGGAAATCTATATCTAATGAGAAGAAATAATGTTCATTATCCTTGGTCTCCTCTATCCTAACTTCTTTATGCTCTTCAAGGGGTTTCTCTTCTTGCTCAACCCCATCCCCTTCTTTCTCTTTTACATCTTCTTCTTTTTCCTCCATGATCTTCTCATCTTCTCCCTCTTTAAGTTTCTGAAACTCATAACAGCTCTCAGCTCTCTTCATTGTATCTTCCTCTATGTGTTCTTCAGTAACACATAAATTCAAACAAGAAGTGCTAGCTGTATTCATCCATTCAGGCTCATCATTATCAGATAGCTCATGAAAACATGTTTCAGCATTCATACTTTGTTGATCAATTCATGTTTTGACTGATTTTCTTGATTAAAACAAGAAGAGCTAGCTGTATACATCCATTGAGAATTGCTAGGTAACGCACCTTGGTTCCTACCTTATATAGCATTGGCCAGCTGTCCCACTTGTATTTCCAAATTTTTGATTGATTCCTCCTGAGTTTGAAGCCTGGCTTCAGTCCGAAGCTTCACTTTTCTCTTGATTTGCTAGAATCTTTGAAAGGAGGTCCTCAAGGCTGGCTCTTTGTTCTGGTTCTTGTGCTGCTTCTTGAAACCAGGTGGTGTTCTTGTTTGGCATTGGGTTGTTGAAGGTTGGGTTGCTAGGTGTTGTTGTTTGACCATGAAAAATTTGGGTGACTCCTCCAACCAAGATTGTAAGTATTGCGGTATGAATCATTAGACTTGCAAAAATTTGAAACATAATTTGCCTGGTCTAAAGAATTTACAGCTGAAACATTACCTGCTTGGCATTCATGATCGGGATGTCTTCCTCCACATATGTCACAAATCTGAGTAACCAAAGAGGGTGTGTGCAATTTTGACAATAGTTTGGTTAGTGACTCGACTTGTGCCTGCAAAGCTAATACATGATCAACATTATGTATACCAGCGACTTTCCCTTTTTCACTTCTCTCTAACCTAGACAAGTCTTCTTGAGGCTGAAGGGGAGATGAATGATGATAATAATCATGACACATAGGATGATTCTGATAATTGAACATGGATGGTTGTCCATGTGGCAAATTGTCTTGCCAATCATTCTCAAAATACTAATTTTCATATTGCCTAGAGAAATAGTCATCATGCTCTCTGCAATAAGAATCATTTGGTTCATAATCAAAAGAACATGATATATCAGAATCATGCCTCCATGGATCATAGGTAGAAGATGCATATGGTTGGGGAAATTCTGAATATGAGTTAGGATATGGACTTATCTCATTCTGCACATAATTCAACCTCTCCTCTGAGTGCTCTTTTTAGTTCCAGATCGGGTTCATCTAGTGGCTCACCACTACTAGTTTCATGCACTAATCTGGTTCAACCTGAAAAGATAGAATAAAAATTTTAATCTCAACCAACAAATCAAAATTCACTTAAACTTACCTCAATTCAATGCTCCCCGGCAACGGTGCCAAAAACTTGTTGGGAGTCTTGCAAGTGCACTAGGTCAGCAAGTAATATAGACTCGAGAGACCAGATATCGATCCTACAGAGACCTTGATGAGAACTCAGTTTAAGGAAAGATTTTTCTACTAATTGACGAAAAGAATTTTTTGTTTTGAGAACTGGAAAAACAAAGGAGAATTAAACTACTAGAAAAACTAATAGAGATGAGATGTTGGGAAAGAACGTCAATCCCTCCTAGTTGCTAACATGCAAAGTTCTGAGTTTATAGCTCAAATACCCTCACCTTGAATTAGCTTTTGAAAACCTGGTTACCCATATACAGGAAATAACTTTCACCTAATCTCTGAACTCCATCACAATCTGGAAACATTCAGATCCTAGCTGCATAAATATAAAAGCTTGAAGATCAACTCTTATTCAGAACAAAAGTGTTTTAACAAGTCAAATTACTTTCCACTAGACTTCATCACAATTCGAAACAACTAGTGAGAAAAACAAGTTGACTTTCACTCATTCTTTGAACTCCATCACAAGCCGGAAACATTCAAATCCTAAGTGCATAAATATCAACTCTCTCATTCAGAACAAGGGTTATAAAAGTCATATCACCTTTCCACTAGTCTCCATCACAATCCGGAAACAACTAGTTAGAAAAGCGAGTTGTTTTAGAAAACAAGGAATCATATAACTAACCCAAATCTTTAATAAAATTTAACTTCTCAATCCGTACCTCATTAAACTTCTGATATCAATCTAAATTAGCCATAAGCAATGAATACAGATTCTAAAACAAAAGTAGAGTACTTTATTGCTACAGAATTCAGAACTTAAACGTAAACAACTAGGAGTTCATGACTTCCCCAACAAAGAAAAGACTACTCTATAATAATAGAATAAAGACTCAGTAAAAAGGATTCAATGACAGCCATGGAAATATGAATAAAACAAGTCTGAGAAAACCCCCTTTTGAGGAACTGCACCTTAGCTTCAACACCTCCTTGACTGAAATCTCTTCCTTCTCTCCCTCTCTCTCTCTACTCCAAACTATCTAAAAACAATAAAAAACCTAAACTACTGTATTTACAACTCAAAACTGGATGAAAACTTGATAAAAACTAGATGCATGTGCTTTGCCTCGGACCTCCTTTTATAGCTGAAGCTCGCCCAGAACTTGTAATTTTGGCCTCTGTCCAGTGGTATGAATCGTGACTTCCCGACCTCAGAATTTTCTGAAATTACATCCGAACCTTCCTTACATAGTCCTTGACTTTTGAACGAAATAGGAAGTTATACTGAGTTGGGAAGCTTGGTAAATCACCTTGAGAAGTTGAACTGCTTCTGCTGCCAATTCCAACATTGGGTCTACCACTTTGAAAATATAAAACTCCACAAACCCGACTTGGATTGGCGTGATTTTCTATGTCCATGATTCTCAATCTTCTCAGGAAGCTGTGGTCCAAATTTGGATCCAATTGAAAGTCGAAATCTCCAGATATGGCCTCTTCAATCTCGGACTTGACTTTCCTTTTATGGCAGCAGTTTCTTTCTTTGTCTTTGACTTCTCTTCTTCACCATTCAATGTACCTAGACTCTGAAAATATATCATAAAATCTTCGTAGGTACCTTCCTTAGCCAATTAGGACTTCTTCTTCCAAGTCTGGGCTTGATTGGAAGTCAGAATCTTGACATTTCTGCAAGTCACGAAGCTGAGTCAGCGGCGCGGTCGCGCCAAATTGTTCTTTGTTTTGGCGCAGTCGTGCCACTGGAGCAGAAATTTTGTCTAAGTCTGGTGCACGGCCTTCGGGTCCTATATGAGGAAGGATTCTTAATGGCGCGGTCGCGCCACTTTATGCTGTAGAACTACCACGGTCGCGCCACTCCTTACTCTCTTTGCCGACTTCCCGAAATTAAACTTTTACTCCATGTATGGAAACAATGCAGCGCGACAGCGCCACAACAGGCGCCATCTTCCAGGCAAGGTCGCGCAGTTTCACATTCACGAAGTGTCCTCTTTTTAGATCTACTAGCCGTTGGGAATTTTTTGGATTTCTTAGAATTTTCAAACATTTTCCCGGCACGGTCGTACCAGTATCGGCGCGGTCGCGCCATTCTGTTTTTTGCTTGATTTTGCTCCCTTTTCCTTCGTTTTTTCTCAGAATTTAGATTCCTTCTTTTACAAGGTACCTGAGACACAAAACATGTATTTGAGTTATATTTGTCACTTTCATGCTCATAATCAAATCAAATTAAGAATTTATGGTCAATAATTTATGGATAAATAAGTGTCTTTTGGACTCTTATCATACCTAAACCCGTTTTTCCACTGCCAAAATTGTTGCGAAACCCGTTTTGCAACTGCTGCTGTTGTTGTTAAACCAGTGTTGCGACAGCCGAAGTAGTCTCTAAACCGATTTTGCAACAGCCGAAGTAGTCTCTAAACTGATTTTGCAACAGCCGAAGTTGTCGCTAAACCCGTTTTCCAACAATAGAAGTTGTCACCAAACCCATTTTTCAATAGCCGAATTAGTCGCTAAACCAGTTTTGCAACAGTCGAAGTTTTCGCTAAACCCATTTTGCAACAGCCAAACTTGACGCTAAACCTATTTTACAAAAGCCAAAATTGTCACTAAACCATTTTTGCAACAGGCGAAGTTGTCGCTAAACCTGTTTTGCATCAGTGGAAGTTGTGGCTAAACCAGTTTTGCAACAACCGATGTTGTTGCTACACCCATTTTGCGACAGCCGAAGTTATCGTTAAACACATTTCGTAACAGCCAAAGTTGTCCCTAAACCCATTTTTGAACAAGCGATGTAGTCTTTCAACCCATTTTGCAACAGCCAAAGTAGTCGTTAAACTAGTTTTGCAATAGCTGAAGTTGTCGCTAAACCAGTTTTGCAACTGCCAAAGTTGTCACTAAACCCGTTTTGCAACAACGAAAGTGTTCGATAAACCCTTTTGTAGCTGCAAATATTATCACTAAACCTGTATTACAATAGCGAAGTTGTCTCTAAACACATTTGGCATCAGCGGAAGTTGTCGCTAAACCCGTTTTATATTACCCGATGTTATTGCTAAACCCTTTTGGCAACAACTAAAGTTGTCGGTAAACCCGTTTTGCAATTGCCGATGTTGTCGCTGAACCCATTTTCCAACAACAGAAGTTGTCGGTAAACCTGTTTTGCGATAGCTGAAGTCGTCGCTTAACCAGTTTTCCAAGAGCTGAAGTTATCATCAAACCCATTTTACAACGGCCGAAGTTGTCGTTGAACCCATTTTGCAACAGCCAAAGTTGTCGCTAAACCAGTTTTCTACAGCCAAAGTTGTTGCTAAACCAGTTTTCTACTGCCAAAGTTGTTGCTAAACCCGTTTTGCAACAGACAAAGATGCTGCTAAACCCATTTTGCAGGAGCCAAAATTTTTGTTAAACCCATTTTGCAACTGCCGAAGTTGTCGCTAAACCCGTTTTGCATCAGTGGCAGTTGCCGCTAAACCCATTTTGCAACAGCCGATGTTGTTCCTAAAAGCGTTTTACAACAGCCGATATTGTCGCTTAACCCGTTTTACGACAGCCAAAGTTCTTGCAAAACCCGTTTCCAACAATCGAAGTTGTCGTCAAACGCATTTTGCAACAGCCAGAGTAGTCGCCAAACAAGTTTCGTACCAGCCGTTGTAGTCGCTAAATAAGTTTTGCAACAGCCAAAGTTGTCGCCAAACCCGTTTTGCAAATGCCAAAGTTGTCTCTAAACCCGTTTTGCAAAAGCCGAAGTTGTCGGTAAAACCATTTTGCAATAGTCGAAGTTGTCTCCAAACCCATTTTGCAAGAGCCGGAGTTGTCGCAAAACCCATTTTATGTTACGATCCTGATTTATGTCCCTAGCCTACCTTGTTCCATTAGCTCTTGAGCTTTTGGAATATCGGCTAGGTGCACAACATTTGGTATCAAAGCAGGCTCCATGTGACGTGTTCGAATCCCGGAGGGAGCGACCTATGGAAAGGGCTACCTGGGCTAGAGTGAGAGCCGTCACAAGGGTGGAAAGGGCTACCTGGTCCAGAGTGAAAGCCGTCATAGAGTTGGTCATCGGGGAGGTCTCGGAGGGGGCGACCTATGAAGAGGGCTACCTGTACTGGAGTGTTAGCCATCACAAAAGTGAAAAGGGCTACCTAGTGCAGAGTGAAAGCTGTCATAGAGTGGGCCGCCTAAGACGTCGGCACGGAAGCGTGGTGGAATGTTACGATCTTGATTTATGTACCTAGCCTACCTTGTTCCATCAGCTCTTGAGCTTTTGGAATATCGGCTAGGTGCATAACATTTTCCAACAACCAAAGTTGTCACTAAACGCGTTTCGCAACAGCCGAAGTTCTCGCCAAAACCATTTTGCAATAGCCAAAGTTCTCGCTAAAACCATTTTGCAACAGCCCAAGTTGTTGCTAAACCCGTTTTGCAACAGCTGAAGTTGTTGCTAAACCCGTTTTGCCACAGCCGAAGTTGTTGCCAAACCCGTTTTGCAACAGCCGATCTTGTTGCGAAACCATTGTTGCAAAAGGCGAAGTTGTCGCTCAACCCATTTTCCAACAACCGAAATAGTCATGAAACCCGCATTGCAACAGCCGAAGTAGTCTCTACATGATGCGATCCCAGGGTATTCACTAGCAAGAGGACTAATCAATGTAATATTGACTTAGGTTAAGTCCGACTATCGTCCCACAAGGGCCAAGCTAATGGATAATTGATCTTCTAGTTTTAAAACCAAAGTTTGAGAAATCGATTGGAAAGGAGTTACAAAAACAGAAAATAAACTAATCTACCTAATCCTTTAGAGTTCAAGAGAGGGCTTTTGATAAAATCAGTATGGAACAGACGTTGGGAATCCAATTCCCTCCCTAGGCAATTATGAGATTGAATAGAAGTTGAGGTTTGGAAATCAATTTCTGATGAGCTGATAAAACCATGGTTTCATTCTACATTGGCATCAACTTCTATCTCCTAGAGTAAACTAGTAGCATAATCGACTCTACTTGATAGCATAAACATGAAGTTCATTGACCCTACCAATGGTAGGGAATCAGATCTTGTGTCATTGGTACAACAATCCAATCAAACAGGGTATTACTTTAAGGTCGAGGATTAACCCTAAGATCAGTTGATCTACCAAGTGTATGAACTCAGAAACATCATGTACATTCTATCATTATATCTTACCTTAAGTCTATTTTCACCTTATAACCAGTACATCGAGGACTATAAGTATGAATCAAGAAAGTAACAGCTTAAGAATGCTCATTCATACACCAAATAGAAAACTAATTAAAACATAATGTATCAATCTCATTACATGCCTAGGGAGTCATGGACTCCCAACTACATCTGACTACTCCATACTTGAAATATAAACACAAATCAAGGTGTTAATGACAGCCATGAAAGAATAAAATAACTAAGCACATAAACTCCCTTCAGGGGACTGCTCCTGGTCAATCTTGCTCCTTGGCTGAAATGTCCACCTTTCTTCCTCTCTGCACCCCCGAGGTCGTGCAAGACTTCCTTTGGACCTTCTCCCCTCTCTAAACTACAGAACAAAGTAGGAATTGAACTAAAAACTTGATGCCTTACTCTTCCTTGGACCCCCTATTTATAGTTGTTCTGCTGTCCAAGGCTTGTAATTTGGTCTCTGCCAGGGGTATGAAACATGCCTTCCTAACTTCAGAATTGGATCAAATTACACACAAACTTTCCTTCCAATGTCCTTGCCTTGTGTATGAAATTTGAGTTCAACATGAGTTAGGCAACTTGCGATATGGTGCTTTCGAAGTTGGGTTGATTCTCGCTGCCAATTTCTGCACTGGGTCCACCATTTGGATTGACCTGATTTTTTAAGATATTATCCTCAATCATCTCACGAGTCTGTGGTCCAACTTTGGACTCAATTGGAAGTAGCAATCTCCAGATATGGCCTCTTCAATCTCGGAGTTAAATTTCCTTTTATAGCAGTTTCCTAATCTGCATTAGACTTCACCTCTTTGAGGATTAAAACTCTTAGGAATCCCATCAATTTTCTCTAGAGATTTTTTGGACACCTTTGTTATACACTTAGGACTCTACATCCCACGTTTGAACTTGATTACTTGTCAGAATCCCGAGATTTTTGCGATTTTGCATAGCTGAATCACTTGCGTGGTCGCGCCGAAAATGTGTCTGATGTTGGCGCAGTCGTGCCACTCGGGCTGAATTTCTTCTAAGTACTCGAATGGAAAGAGTCCTTGTCATGTTTGGAAACTCCATAGGCCTTTTGGTGCCATCTTGGTGCGGTCGAGCCATTCTGGTAGCGGGGTAGCGCCAGATTTTGTCCTCCAACTGGTGTGGTCGCGTCTGTCCCTGCAACCTTGTACCTTTCTGCACTATAATCTTCATATTTTCCTCTTTTTTGCTCTGATTTCAATAATTCTTATGGCGTTGGACTCCTGAGAGAGAAAACATGAATGTGAGATATATTTAATTATATATTTATGATTATTGACTGCAAAATATAATTTCCAATTCAAATTAAAGGCCTAAAAAATAGTGTCATTTAGACACTTATCACAAACCCAAACTTAAACCTTTGATCGTCCTCGAGCAAAACTAAAAGAAAAAAAAGAACCAGAGCTATGACCAATCATCAAAGTTTAAGAAAAATCAGTGGGTTATCCTTTCAAAGCATCAATCAAAGATTACTCATTCAAACCTCTCCTATTGTTGGTTATCCTGCTTATTCAAGGCATGATCAAGCTATCTTCTACCATACATACCACTTTCCCATGCATGTGAGCATGTTATTTTGAAAAACATAAGCCAACCATCAGCCTAATCTCTACTAACATGCAGGAATTTTAAAATTGTGATCAAAAGGTCTTATATAGGTGATAATTGGGAATGGGAAATGGGTAAGGATAAAATTTTTAAAGGTCAGTCGTACACCACCCCAAACTTAAAAATTTGCTTTGTCCTCAAAGCAATCAAATAACACAAAGAGTAAGATATTTGCATCTTTTTCTTAATCCAATCACTACATTCCATCTCTCAAGGAAAAACTCTCTTTTCTTTTTCTCTCTCTTTATTTTTTTCTTTGGCTTTGTTTGAAGTCTAGCTTACCTTGCCTGTTAACTCAGAGTCCCTAAGCTTGCTGAGGGCCGAGACCCGGTGCACACACAAGGTGGCCTTTCACTTAACTCAGTAATTTTTTACTTTTTTTTATTTTTTTTCTTTTTCACTTTTCCTCTCAGATATTCCATCAACTTTGTCATTCATCTTGCTCCTTCTTTTCCTCTCCTTTTCAAACAAAATTCTGTGCCCTTCACTCCCCCTCCTTATTTCTCCATAACTTCAGATTTATGTCCATGCACATTCAAACAGAACACTTCAATAATTTGAGAAATATAAGCCAGTAAGAAACAAGTTTATTCATCACAATGGCTAGTTCATGTAAAGTGGGAATTGAAAACAAAGTAGGGACCTTGTCAGCTCAAAATGTTTGACAAAAAGGGATGCATCTTGTGCATTAAAATGGGCGGTTCAAAAGGCTCAAACGATTCAAAAGAAGTGCCCAGATCATTTCATAATTTTTTGAGAAACCTGACTTTGTTTCACCTCAATCTTCCTTTTTTATGTTGGTTCTATTATAAAAAATAAACATGCTCAATGCATTAAACCAATCAAACCACTTTCCAAGACAGCTTTTCTCATGCCAACACCAAACATTTAAACAAACATGTTTTCCAAGAGAATGAATGAGACTTATCTTTTCAAACCACCAATCAGAGTTCCCACAAAATTTTCCAAAAGCCTTTTCAGATTTAGAAACATTCTCTGGTATTGACTCAAAACAAAAACAAAAATTAAGACTAACTAAACAACGAAAACCAACTATAATCCAAAATATGAGTTTCCCACCCCAAACTTAAAATTTTGCATTATGCTCAATTCAATCAAGTGATATAGAGGGTAAGAAAGTTCCCTAAGAATGTTGGTTCCTTGAACTTCCATATTTTTTGAGGCACCTTGAGGAATTTGAACTTGAGCTGCCTTCATGCTTGACTAAAAGTGGTTAGAACCATTCATAAAACAAAATTATTGCAAACGAATTCAGAAATACATAAAATTTTACCAAAGCCTACAACTCATAAATAAGAACATTTCAGAATTCGAATGGAATAATTTTGAGTTGTAGAACCTCAAAATTTGATCAAACATGTGGCTCGGCTGCGCCAAAATTTGGTGCGGTAGCACCACTCTTTTACTTCATAAATTGAAATTCTGAATGCAAAATTTAATAATTCTACTGGTATCATGTTGTTAAGGTTCAGAGGTGCACAATAAAACAGGTTTCATGCATTTTCATCTAGAGTATTGAAAGATACACAGATTTGAAAACTTGGCAATAAATCTGAAAGTTTGGGCAGAAAGTGAGTTGGGTGTATTTTGCAAGCATTGTATCTCCCTAACCATTTATCATCTAGAGCTGAAAAAGGGTTTCCTAAAAAATAATAACAAAGAAATTTAATTTCTTCAAAACCGTTTTCCAAGAATTATTACCAAAAATTATAGAAATCAGCTCAAAAATAGAAAGATGGTATTGTTCACAACCCAAAATGTTTTGCCAGAAAATAGTTTTAACTACCCACTTGTAGCAGTTATAACTCTCTCTCCTCAATTAAAATTCTACTAACCAGGCCCTATTTTATCCACTAAGTTCCCTATAGAATTACTTACCTTGCCTTGTTTCATTCCACTTTCAAAATTTTCACAATTTGGCTTCAAAATTTGCTTCTCGAATAGAGTTGCTGCTGCACTACTTTTCTGCACATAGTTTACTTGAGTGTTCTGAGGGCCTTTGATTGAAAGAAGCTGTTGTTGGTGGTTGAGAATGATAGTCTCAACTTCCTTCTTCAGATCTTTGCATTTAGACTTTGAAAAACACATCTACAAATACATCAAGTATAGCTATAAAAATGGCTTCATACAACTCCACAGCTTTCAAATTCTAGATTTTTCTCGGACAGGTGCCTTGGAAGAATTTTTTTTTTTTTTGCTGGTATTTATTCAAACCAAACAAATTGAAAAGACTACTCTAACATGAGTAAAACAAAATTAGACCTAAGATCTAAGATTCACACAAAGTGATTATTCAAACCAAAGTACAATTGAATTGAAAAACTAAACTAACTTACCTACCATGGGTTGCCTTCCATGAAGTGCGTACGTTTGTGGTCCTCAACCATACCAGTAGCTTCATTCCACCTAGATCAAAAGGAAAATTCTTTTCCAATCCACTCATCATGACCTTTCTTCCTTTGCAATGCTTTATGCTAAAGCAACCAAATTTTGGTGTTCAACTAAAAATCCTTTCTTTCGACTTTGTGGGTTCTAGGAAGTAGATCTTTATACATATGAACCACTCATTCATCCTCTTGTCCAGCCCTAATAAAATTATCAGTTGTATTTTTGGGCTAGATGTATAAGGTGGGATGATGAAAAAGTCTATGTCATAGGAGAGCCCTATCCTCTTCTTCTTTAGCTACCCAATTCTCTAATGGCTTTTCAGGGAAGGCTCTATGATATGACCTATGGTTTCTGCTTCCTCCCCTCATCTAGTACTTCAGCCATGATTTCTTTCTCAGCCTCTAATGAGTTTTCTTCTTGCTGGGTTTTCTCTTCTACCTCTTCTACATTCGCTGCTATCACAACCATGGGTCTTTCTTCCTTGACCTCATTTATTTCTGCCATGGGTTCTTCTTCAACCTCTCTAATGCTTGTAGTTCTTGCTTAATTACTTGGAATAAAAGAAAGTATATTTCCACCACCTCATCTACTCCCTCTTCTATTGGTTCTTCCTCATCCTCCAAGGTGTATGAGTCTATTATTTTCTTAAAGTTGGGCATTATCTCCAACTCATAGGGACACACTCTCTTTACTCTCCAAGGTTTCTTTTGGTTGAGGCTTTTCTAGGATTTCTCCACTCATAAAGGGTATGGACTTTTCTTGCTCTCTTGCATTCTCTTCAAAATTGTTAGCCATGGTTTCTTCAGGTTTTTCATCCATCCTTTCAGGATCATTGTTGTTACTCCATAACCACTTTGGTAGGTCCTCCCTTCCTTGGTTATATGAAATGCCATATGGGTCTAACCTGCAGAAATTAGACTCATAATTAGAAAAATCAGGTATTGAATTTACATTGCATACATTAGTGGCATGGTTACCTCCACACACATCACAAAAATAATTCACCGAATTCCTTTGTAGTTGCAAAATATGAACTTGACTTTGGAGTTAATCAAGTTGAAGTTGCATGCTAAGCATATCATCATGATGGGTGGGAGAATTATATGAGTGGTCAAAGGAACTACATGGCTGTCCATAAGAATCACATGGCATAAGAAACTTTCTAGAGTGCTGAAAAGACTTCCTTACTTGATTTGGCTAAGAAAAATCATTATGCTCCTCAAGGTATCTCCTTCCATATGTGGACTAATGCATACCAAAATCCATGCACACAATACATCAGTCTAACAAAAAAAATAAATAAATAAAAGGAAAATTAAAAAAAAAACATAATGTTCACTCAAAGCTCTAGTTTTAAACACAAGCAATTACTATTAAAACATCGATCCCCGACAACGGCTCCAAACACATGATGCGAGGTAATCACTTGCAAGAGGACTAATCAATGTACTATAGACTTAGGTAACGTCCGAATATCGTCCCACAAGGACCAAGCTAATAGATAATTGTTTTTCTTGTTTAAAAACCAAAGTTTGAGAAATCGATTGGAAAGGAGTTAACAAAACAGATAATAAACTAATCTACCTAATACTATAGAGATCAAAAGAGGGCTTTTGTTAAAATCAGTATGTAAAAGATGTTGGGAAACTAATTCCCTCCCTAGGCAATTCTGAGATAGAATAGAAGTTGAGGTTAGGAAATCAATTTCTGACGAGCTCATAAAATAATGGTTACATTTCGCATCAGCATCACCTTCTATCTCCTAGAGTAAACTAGCTGGCATAATCGACTTTTACTTGATAGCATAAACATGAAGTCATTGACCCTACCTATGGTCGGGAATCAGGTCTTGTGTCATAGGTAAATCAATCAAATCAAAGCGGGTATTACTTTAAGGTCGAGGATTAACCCTAAGATCAGTTTATCTACCAAGTGTATGAACTCACAAAGATCATGTACATCCTATCATCATATCATACCTTAAGTCTAGCTTCACCTTATAACAAGTACATCGCTAGACAGTAAGTATGAATCATGAAATTAACAGCTTAAGAATGCTCATTCATACACCAAATAGAAAACTAATTAAAACATAATGTATCAATCTCATTCCATGCCTAGGGAGTCCTGGACTCCCAACTACATACGACTACTCCATACTGGAAATATAAACACAACTCTAGGTTTTAATAACAGCCATGAAAAATAAAAATAACTAAGCACAAAACTCCCTTTGGAGGCATGCTCCTGGTCACCCTTGCCCCTTGGTTGAAATATCCACCTTCCTTCCTCTCTACACGCAGAGGTCGTGGGTGCAAGACTTCCTCTGGACTTCTCTCCAACTCTAAACTACAGAACAAAGTAGGAAATTGAACTGAAAACTTCGATGCCTTACACTCTTTCTTGGACCCCTATTTATAGTTGTTCTGCTGTCCAAGGCATGTAATTTGGTCTCTGTCCAGGGTATTAAATGAACCTTCCTGACCTCAGAATTGGATGAAATTACACAAGAACCTTCCTTCCATGGTCCTTCCCTTGTGTACGAAATTTTTGTTCAATATGAGTTAGACAACTTGAGATATGATGCTCAGAAGTTGGGTTGATTCTGCTGCCAATTTCAGCACTAGGTCCACCACTTTTCGTGATATGATTCTAAATCATCTCAGGAGTATGTGGTCCAAATTTGGACTCAATTGGAAGTCAGAATCTCCAGATATGGCCTCTTAATACTCGAACTGAAATTTCCTTTTATAGGAGTTTCCTAATCTGCATTAAACTTCACCTCTTTGCAGATTAAAACCTCTGAGGAATCCCATCAATTTCCTCTAGAGACTTCGTGGACACCTTTCTTATACAATTAAGACTCTACATCCCATGTTTGAACTTGATTACTTGTTAGAATCCCAAGATTTTTGCATTTTTGTATTGCTGCATCACTGGCGCGGTCGCGCCGTAAATGTGTCTGATATTGGCACGGTCGGGCCACTTGGGCATAATTTCTTCTAAGTACTCGAATGGAAAGAGTCCTGGTCGTGTTTGGAAACTCCATAGGCCTTGTGGCGCCATCTTGGTGCGGTCGCGCCATTCTAGTGGTGCGGTAGCGCCAGATTTTGTCCTCCAACTGGTGCGGTCGCGCCGATCCCTGCAACCCTGTACCTTTTTGCTCTAAAATGTTCATATTTTCCTCATTTTAGCTCTGATTTTAATAATTCTTATTAGTTCGACTCTAAGAGAGAAAAAAATGAATTTGAGACATTTCATGATATTATGATGATTATTGACTCCAAAATATAATTTCCAATTCAAATTAAGGCCTAAAAAAATAGTGCCATTTAGACACTTATCAGTAAACCAGTTTTGCAATAGCCAAAGTTATTTCTAAAGCCGTTTGGAAACAACCAAAGTTTTCACTAAACCCGATTTGTAGAATCCAAAATTGTCGCTAACCTAGTTTTGCAACAACCAAAGTTCTCGCTGAACCCATTTTGCATTAATGGAAGTTGTCGGAACACCCGTTTTGCAATAGCCGATGTTGTTATTAAACCAGTTTTACAACAGCCAAAGTTGTCGGCAAACCCGTTTTGAAAAACCAAAGTTGTCCCCAAACCCGTTTTTGAAGAAGCCAAAATAGTCGGTAAACCAGTTTTGCTACAGCTGAAATTCTCGCTAAACCCATTTTGCATCAATGGAAGATGTCACTAAACCCGTTTACGCTTGCTGCTTATGTTGTTGCTAAACCCGTTTTGCAACAGCCGGTTGTCGCTATACCCATTTCGTAACAGCCGAAGTTGTTGCTAAACCCATTTTAGACAACCGAAGTTGTCTCTAAACCCATTATGCAATAGCCAAAGTAGTCACTAAACCAGTTTTGCAACAGGCGAAGTTGTGGAAAAACCCCTATTTCAACTGCCAAAGTTGTCGCAAAACCTGTTTTGCTGCAACCATTATTGTAGCTAAACCCGTTTTGCAACAGCCGAAGTTGTCGCGAAACCCATTTTGCATTAGTGGAAGTTGTCGCTAAACCCGTTTTCCAACAGCTGATGTCTTTCCTAAAGCGTTTTTGCAAACAGGCAAAGTTGTCGCTAAACCCATTTTGCAATAATCAAAGTTGTCACTAAACCCGTTTTCAAAGAATAGAAATTGTCACTAAACCCATTTTGCAGCAGGCAAAGTAGTTAAAGCTAAACAAGTTTTACAATAGCCAAAATTATTGTTAAAGCCGTTTCCGTAAGAAGTGGTTCTTAAACCCATTTTGTCGCGGTAGAAGTTATTGCCAAACCCGTTTTGCAAAAGCAGATGTTGTTGCTAAACCTGTTTGGCAACAGTCGAGTTGTCGGTAAACCTATTTTGCAACAGCCAAACTTGTCCCAAAACCCATTTTGGAACAGCCGGGCGTAGTCTCTAAACCAGTTATGAAGGAGCCGGTTGTCGATAAACCCGTTTTACAACAGCCAAAGTTGTCGCTAAACCCATTTTGCGAGAAGCCAAAATTGTCGCTAAACCCAATTTGGCAATAGCGGGTTTGTCGTTAAACCCGTTTGACATCTATGGAATTTGTTGCTAAACCACTTTTGCAACAGCCGATGTTGTTGCTAAACCAGTTTTGGAACAGCCAAAGTTGTTGGTTAACCCATTTTGTAGCTGGAAATATTGTCACTAAACCCGTTTTACAACAACCGTGGTTTGTCATTGAACCCATTTTGCATCAGTGGAAGTTATCGCTAAACCCGTTTTCCAACAGCCGATGTTGTTGTTAAACCCGTTTTTGCGATGTAGAAGTTGTCGCTAAACCCGTTTTGTAGTAACCGAAGTTGTCATTGAACCCATTTTCCGACAACAAGTAGTCGCTAAACCGTTTACAGCAACCGGCGTATTTGCTAAACCAGTTTTGCAACAGCCAAGTTGTCATTAAACCCATTTTGCAATGGCCATAGTTTTCGTTGAACCCGTTTTACAACCGTCGAAGTTGTCGCTAAACCAGTTTTGCTACAGGTTAAACCTGTTATGCAACTCAAAGATGTCGCGAAACCCATTTTTGTAGGAGCCAAATTGTCGCTAAAGCCGTTTTGCAATAGCCAAAGTTGTCGCTAAACCCATTTTACATCAATGGAAGTTATCGCAAAACTCATTATGCAACAGCCTGATGTTGTTGCTAAAACTGCTTTTACAACGACTGATGTCGCCACTAAACCCATTTTGCAACAGCCAAAGTTGTCGTGAAACCTGTTTTCCAACAACCGGTTGTCGCTAAATGCATTTTGCAATAGCTGAAGTAGTCATTAAACGAAGTTTTGCTACATCCAAAGATGTCATTAAACCCGTTTCCTAACACCCAAAGTTGTCTCTAAACCCGTTTTGCAACAGCTGAAGTTGTCGCTAATCCCGTTTTGCAACAACCGGCGGTCGCTAAACCCGCTTTGCAACAGCCAAAGTTGTCACTAAACCCATTATGCATCGATGGAAGTTGTCGCCAAACCCGTTTTCCTCGCCTGAAGTTGTTGCTAAACCCATTGTGCAACACCCAAAGTTGTTGTCAAACCCGTTTTGCAACAACCGATGTTGTTACTAAACAAGTGTTGCAACTGCTGAAGTTGTCACTAAACCCATTTTGCAACAGCCGGGTTGTCGCTAAACCCATTTTCCAACAACCAAAATAGCCACAAAACCCATTTTCCAACAGCGGGCGAAGTAGTCGCAAACCATTTTACAGCATCCAAAGTTGTCGGTAAACCTGTTTTGAAACTTCCAAAGTTGTCGCCAAAACCCATTTTACAAAAGCCAAAATTGTTGCTAAACTAGTTTTTCGACTTCTGAAGTTCTCCAGTAAACCCGTTTTGCATCAGTGGAAGTTGTCGCTAAACCCATTTTACAACAGCCGATGTTGTTGCTAAACCCTTTTGCAACAGCGAAAAGTTGATGGTAATCCCATTTTGCAATAGCCGGTTGTCAAGAAACCATTCTTTCAACAACAGAAGTTGTCGCTAAACCCATTTTGCAACAGCAGAAGTATTTGCTAAACCAGTTTTGCCACTGCAGAAGTTGTCATTAAACCCATTTTGCAAAGGTCGAAGTTTTCGTTGAACCCGCTTTTGTAACAGCCGGTTGTCGCTAAACTAGTTTTGCTATAGCCGGCGTAAGTCAAACCGCCTTGCGAGCCAAAATTGTCTCTAAACCTGTTTTACATCGGTGGAAGTTATCGCCGCCCGCTTTGCAACAAACAATTGTTACTAAAAAACTTTTTGCAACAGCCGATGTTGTCATTAAACCCTTTTGCAATAGCCAAATTTGTCGTAAAACCCGCTTTCCAACAATCAACTTGTTGCTAAATGCGTTTTGCAACAACTGAAGTAGTCGCTAAATCAGTTTTGCAACAATCGGTAGTCTCTAAACCCGTTTTCCAATGTCTGAAGTTGTTGGTAAATTCATTGTGCAACAGCCAAATTTGTTGCTGAACTCATCTTGCCACAGCCGGTTGTTGTCAAACCCATTTTGCAACAGCCGATCTTGCTGCTAAACCAGTCTTTAAATTGCCGGTTGTTGCAAAACCAAGTTTGCAACAGTCAAAGATGCCACTGAATCCGCTTTTCAACAAAACGAAATAGCCACAAAACCTGTTTTGCAACAGCCAAAGTAGTCGCTAAACCAGTTTTACAACAGCCAAAGTTGTCGATAAACCCACATTCAAACAGACTAATTTCCCCAAAACCCATTTTGTAGAAGCCAAAATTGTCGCTAAGCCAATTTTGAAGCAGCCGGTTCTCACTAAACCCGTTTTGCATCCATGGAAGTTGTCACTAAACCTGTTTTGCAACAGCCGATGTTGTTGCTAAACCCTTTTGCAACAGTCGTTGTCGCTAAACCCATTTTGCAAAAGCCGGTTGGCACTAAACCAATTTTCTACAACCGGTTGTCTCTAAACCCGTTTTCCAACAACTGAAGTAGTCTCTAAACCAGTTTTGCTACAGCCAAAGTTGTCACTAAACCTGTTTTGCAACAGCCAAAGTTGTCTCTAAACCCATTTTGTAGCATCAAATATTGTGACTAAACCTGTTTTACAACAGCCGGTTGTCGCTAAACCCGTTTTGGAATAGCCAAAGATGTCGCTGAACCCGTTTTCCAGCAAGAGAAGTTGTTGCTATACCCATTTTGCAAGAGCCGATTTGAGTCGCTAAACCAGTTTTGCAACAGCCAAAGTTGTCATTAAACACATTTTGTAACGGTCAAAGTTGTTGTTGAACCTGTTTTGCAACAGCCGAAGTTATTAAACTAAACCGTTTTTGTTACAGTCGAAGTTGTCACTAATCCCATTTTGTAACAACCAAAGATGTTGCTAAACCAATTTTGTAGCAGCCAAAATTGTCGCTAAATAATATTGCAACAACCCGAAGTTGTCGCTAAACTCATTTTTTCCAACAATAAGAAGTTGTCGCTAAACCTATTTTTTGCAACAACCGATGCAGTTGCTAAAAACCGCTTTGCAACAGCCAATGTTGGTGCTAAACCCATTTTGCAACAGGCCGGGTTGTCGCCAAAACCCATTTTCCAACGACCCGGGTTGTCGCTAACCACTTTTGAAACAGCCGAGTAGTCGGAAAACCAGTTTTACAATGATAATTTTAAAGACACTATCTTTAGGCTTGAAAATTGATTGAAAAATATATTTGAGTAAATTCCGAGTAAAAAAGTAACAAATATAACTCAATTTCATGTTTTGTGCTTCCAGGTCTGATAAACGCTTTGAAAGACACTATCTTTAGGCATGAAAATTGATTAAAAAATCTAATTCTAGGTTAGTTCTGAGTATAAAAATCAACAAATATAACTCAATTTCATGTTTTGTGCCTCGGTACCCAGTGGCAGAAGAAAAATAGGATTTGGAGTAAAACAAAGGAAAAATGAGCTGAAGAAGCCAAAAGAATGATGGCGCGGCCGTGCGAGAATCGGTTTACCAGATACAGATAAATATGAAAAAATTCACAATAATAAAGAAAATGCTAAACGATTGAACGGTGATGAAATTCAACGATTGGGGAATGTGAAATGGCGTAGCGACCACGCCGCTGAGGGAGTGCTAAAACGCCAAGGAACCGGCGCTACCTCACACAAGAGTCAGGAATGGACGCACCAAAGAGGCTAAATGCTGAAAGAGAAGTTGCCATTCACGGACCAACAAAAAAAGTCTATGTAGTGGCACTGACGCCACTACCTCAGCACAATTTGGCTGCCACGCCACCAAGACTCCAAACTCAGAAGGAATTCTACTCGGGGCAACGCGGCCAGCCCACTTTTCTCAATGATAAGTCGCAAAAATCTCAGGATCCTGACATCCAATCGAGCCCAAACTTGGGAAAAGATGTCCTAAGTGTCTAAGGAAGGTATCTACTAAGATTTTAAGGTAATTCACTCGAGTCTAGGTACATTGAATGATCAAGAAGAGAAGTTCAATTCAAAGAAGGAAACTGCTGCCAAAAGAAGAAGATAAATCCGAATTTTATGAAGAGCATACATGGAGTTCTCGAATCCCATTTGACGCCAAATTGGGACAGAAGATTCCTGAGGATATTGAGGATCATGTCATGAAAATTCAGGCCAATCCAAGCTCATTTTTCTCAAGCATCTCCAAAGTGGTGGACCCAGTGCTGGAATTGGTAGGAGAATCAAGCAAACTTCTCCATGTCATATCTCGAAGTTTCCCAGTTCAGACTAAACTCAAATTTTGTACACAAGGGAAAGGACCATCGAAGGAAAGTCTTGGTGTAATTTTGTCCAATTCTGAGGTCGTGAAGGCATATTTCATACCCTTGGACATGGACTAAAATTACTAGGCCTCAAGCAGTAGAGCAACTATAAATAGGGTTCGAGGCAGAGAGTTAGGCATCGAGTTTTGCATTCAATTTAGAGTTCAAGCTAGTTTAGAGAGAGGAGAAGGTCTAGGAGGGAGTCTCACATGACCTGTGGCCACTTTCAGGAAGAAAGGTGGAGAATTCAGCCAAGGAGCAAGAGTGATAGAGAGCAGCCTCCCAAGGGAGTTTTCTGTGCTTAGTTTTCTTCTCATGGCTGTTATGAAAACCCTGATGTGTGTTTTATTTGGAGTAGTCGTTTGTGGTGGGGAGTCCATGACTTGAGGCAGGTAATGAGATTGATATATTAAACTTTATTTGATTTCAATTTGGTGCATGAATGAGTTTTCCAAAGTTGTTTAATTCTTGATTCATACTTGTTGTCTTGCTATGTATTGGTTATAATGTGACGCTAGACTTAAGGTAAGATATGTTGATAGGGTTTTACAAGTCTTTTTTTTGAGTTCATATACATTGGTAGATCAACTAATCCTAGGGTTATTCCTCGACCTTAAAGTAATACCCTATTGGATTAGATTGATTTGTCTATGACATAAAAGAGCTTCATGTTTATGCAATCAAGTAAAGTAGATTATGCCGACTAGTTTATTCTAGGAGATAGAAAAAGGTGATGCCATGAAATGGTAGCCATGGTGTTTATAAGCTCATCAGAAATTGATTTCCAAAACATAATTTCAATTCAATCACGGAAGTGTCTAGGGGGAATTGGATTCCCGGCTCCTTACTCATTTGAAATTCCTCAAAAGCTTCTTTCTCAACAGTTTTCAAGTACTGTTTAGTTTAAATATCTGTCATTCAAATTAAGATTCTCAAACTTTAGAATTTTATTCAGAAAGCAATTAACTGCTGGTTTGAATCCGTGGGGCGATATTCGGACTTGCATAAGTCTATATTACATTGATTAGTTCTCTTGCTAGTTATTAGCTAGGATCACATCAAGTTTTTAGGCGCCACTAACGGGGACCAAAGTTTCTACTAGTAATTGCTTAGAGTTTAAAATTTGGAGATTTGAGTTTTTGTTTTTTTATTTTGCAGGAGGTTCATCACCAGATCTCCAGTGGAACCATCCCAAGAGATTGATCCCGAACCAGAAAGGACTTTAAGGCAAAAGCTGAAGGGAAAATCAGAATCAGAACTCTTCCAAGGATCAAGAAGACATGGAGAACGTGAAAGGCACTCATGAAGAACAAGCACCAAGACCAAGGAGAACCATGGGTGATTTTGTCACACAAAGCTCAAATACACAAGACAAGTATCATCACTCCCACTATTCAAGCTAATAATTTTGATCCTAAACCTCAACTTATTGTTATGCTGCAAAATCATTATCGGTTTTAGTGGGTTAGTTAATGAAGATCCCAAAGACCATCTTGAAAGATTTCTGGACTTGTGTGCTACGCTCAAATACAATGGTGTGTCACATGATGCAATCAGATTGAGGCTTTTTATGTTCACACTCGAGTAGATGCATATCTCCATCCCACAGAGACCTTGATGAGAACTAAGTTTAAGCAAAGATTTTTCTACTGATTGAGGAAAAGAATTTTTGGTTTCAGAACAGGAAAAACACAACAGAATTGAACTACTTGAAGAAACTAATAGAAATGAGATGTTGGGGAAGAAAGTCAATCCCTCCTAGTTGCTAACATGCAAAGTTCTGATTTTATAGCTCAAATACCCTTACCTTGACTTTGCTTTTTTTGAAAACCTGGTTACCCATATACAGGAAATAACTTTCACTTATTCTTTGAACTCCTTCTCAACCGAACACTCAAATCCTAAGTGCATAAATATAAAATCTTAAAGATTAACTCTCTTTATTCAGGAACAAGAGTTTAATAAGTCACATGCGCCTTCCACTAGTCTCCTTCGAAATCGAAAAATTTAGTTTAAAAGCGAGTTATTTTAGAAAACAAGGAATCATATAACTAAACCAAATCTTTATTGAAATTTAACTTCTCAATCAGGTACCTCATTAAACTTCTCGATATCAATCTAAATTAGTAATAAGCAATGAATACAGATTCTAAAACAAAAGCAGAGTACTTTATTGCAATAGAATAAACACACAGTAAAAAGGATTCAACAACAGCAATGGAAATAAAGAAGAAAACAGGTACATAAACCCCCTTTGAGGAACTGCCCCTTAGGTTCAACTCCTCATTGCAAATCTCTTCCTTCTCTCCAATGTGCCAAGAGGTCGCAAGACTTCCTCTGGACTTTCTCTCAAATCCAAACTAACTACAATAACATGAATTGAACTAAAACTAGACCTACAACTATATTTACAACCCAAAACTAGATGCTAGATCTTTGCCTCCTGGACATCCTTTTATAAAGCGTAAGTTCTCGCCTGAACTTGTAATTTTAGCCTCTGTTCCAGGGTATGAATTGTGACTTCCTAACCTCAGAATTGGCTGAAATTACATAAGAACCTTCCTTCTGAGGTCCTGTTGCCTTGCTCACGAAATTTGAGTTAAATCTGAGTTGGGAAACTTCGAGATATGATGTGAAGAAGTTGCTTGAATCTGCCGCCAATTCCAGCACCGAGTCCACCACTTGGAATATCTGAAACTTGAGAACCACGACTTCTGACTTGCCAAAATTTTCGTGATATGATCCTTAATATCCCTCAAGAATCTTCAGTCTACATTTAGCTTCACCTTGGAACACGGGACTCCAGATATGTTCTTCACAATTTTTTGGATTTAACTTCTCCTTCCGGCAGTAGTTTCCTTCTTTGTGTGGACCTTCTCCTTTCTTGATCATTCAATGCACCTAGACTCGAGCAATATTCCATGTAAAATCTTCGTGGATACCTTCCTTAGACAATTATGACTTCTTCTCTCAAGTTTGGGCTTGATTGGTAGTAACTTGACATCCGTAATTTACATTTGCTGAGTCAGGCGGAGCGGGGGGCGGAATTGTTCTTTGTGTAGGCGGCCAGGCCACTGAGCAGGAATTTTGTCCAAGTCTGGAACACGGCCTTCGTCCCATATGAGGAAGGATTCTTCATGGCGCTGTCGCCTAATTTTATGTTGTTGAACTGGCGGTTGCACCACTCCTTAGACTCTTTGCCGAATTCTCGAAATTGAACTTGACATCTTTGAAAGGAAAAAGGTGCGTATAGCGTACTGGTAGTGCCCCTCATGGGCCGGTCGCATCTATTTCACATACACTAACTACCCTTCTTTCAGCCTTGCTAGCCGGTGGGAATTTCCAAGATTTATTTGAATTTGTTCACCTTTTCCCGCTGTCGCTGGACCCATCGGCGGGTCTCGCCGCTTTTTGGGGTTCTCTTTTTTTGCTCCTTTCTTCCACAATTTCCCTCAGATTTCAGCTTTTTTCTTCTTTTATCAGGCACCTGAGACACAAAACATAAATTTGAGTTATATAATTCATTTTCAAGCTAATAAATAACTTGTAATGGGAGTTTATGCTCATTAAATCATGCATAAATAAGTGTCTTTTCTGACACTTATCAATTACCTTGGTTGGACAAGCTAAGACATGGCTAAGCACTCTACCAGCCGGTTCTATTTCCATTTGGGTTGATTTGTTCAAAAAATTTCTTGGTAAGTATTTTCCACCCGGGTAAAGACCATCAAATTAAGGAATGAAGTCTCAATTCTTGCGGGAACTAGAAGAACACCTTTCGGAGAGGCATGGGAGAGGTTCAATGGACTACTCAAAAGATGCCCAAATTACAAGATAGAGCTCTGAGCCAGATTGAGATTTTCACAATGGGCTGAACATCAACTCAAGAAGCATGATAGATGTTGTGGGAAATTCTCGAGGTTGGATCAGTACAACAATACTTACAACCACTGGCTGGAGAAATCATCCAAATTCTCCCGAATAACAATAAATCAGACAAGACAACAACCTTCTGGATTTAAACCACTGCAAGCCAATACACAACAAACGTAACCACTAATCACCAGGGCTGAATTGTAGGAAGAAAGGAAGATGACTCGAGCAATGTACACAAAGTTGCAATCACTAAGGCAATCATTAACACCGCTGACCACTCAAGTAAAATGAACTTAATCAAGGCGCATATGAAAGGCCTGAGGAGCTCTACCTAGCAACTCGAAGTGAATCCAAAAGAGCAAGTCAAAGCCATAACACTTAGAAGTGGAAAGACCGAGGAGCTCCAACCAAAAAAGAACAACCAGCCATGGAAGAAAATCAGAAAGGAGAAGAAGAGCAAGAACTAGAAAAGGTAAGTTCGCCCATCTTCCAAGAAAGAAAAAAGGTAAGGATGCACTTCCTATTACTGATATTGATGTAAGAAATCTGCCTTACCCAAGTAGAGCTAAAATGACATTCTAGAAAGTAGCTTTTGCTGGGTTTCTAGAAATCTTAAGAAATTACAGATTAACATTCCACTGATAGAAGCAAAGTGAGGCAAATGCCCCATATGGCAAGTTTCTTAAAGAGGTCATATCCGAAGAAGGAAGACGAGGAACAAGGTACGGTCTACTGAATGAAAATTGCAGTGCAATCTTGAGGAATGAGCTTCCAACAAAAATTAAAAGATCCAGGGAGTTTTACACACCTTGTGAAATTAATTCATATAAATTTGTAAATGTTTTTTGCAATTTAGGGGCAAGTGTTAATTTAATGTCATTGTCCCTTTGCAGGTATTTAAAACTTGAGAGCCTCAAGACACTGGAATCACTCTTCAATTTGCAGATAGATCAACCAAGATACCAGAAACAATAATGGAGGATGTGTTGGTGAAAATTCATGATTTTATATATCCTTGATTTTGTGGTTTTAGACATGGAAGAATACACTAACCTGCCTAAAATTCTTGACAAAACCATTCTTGGCTACTGCTGGTGCTACAATTGGATTGCAAGCAAGGAAATTTAACTTTAAGGCTTAACAATGAGACAATAGTTTTAATATAAAGAAGCCATGAAAACCAGCCATCCCACATGATGATTTATGTTTGAGAATTTATGTGATTGATTCTTGTATAGCAGAAATTGGAAGTAGAAGAGAGGAATGGAGAAGAAGTAGAAGGAGGCCTCACCCATTCAGTGGAGGGAGTAAGATGAAGCTCCCATGATCATGAGAGAAATTTAAGAACTAAAGGCTGAAAGCAAGGAGGAGTTGGAGGAATAAATAAAGGAACAAGGCTCAAGGAGTTTCAAACCCGAACTCAAAACCCCTCCACAATAATTTGAAATATGTTTTCCTTGAAGAGAATGATAAACCAGTGATAATTTTTCATCTTTGAAAGGTTTGGAAGAGAAAAAGCTCTTGAGGTGCTGTCCAAACACAAGAAGGCAATAGGCTGGTCACTATCAGACATTGAGGGAATTAGCCCCACAATTTGCACACACCGAATCTTGATGAAAGACTATTACAAGCCTAGCATTCAACCACAAAGAAGGCTGAATCCCACATTGCAAGAGAGTGAAAAAGGAGGTGATTATGCTCTTGGACACAGGTATTATCTATCCTATTTCTGATAGTGCAAGGTAAGTCCAGTTCAAGTTGTTCCCAAAAAGGGGCGTACCACTATCATTCATAATGAGAATAATGAACTAATCCCCACTAGGACGATCACGGGTTGGAGAGTATGCATAGACAATAGGAAATTGAATACAAACCACTAGGAAAAGATCATGTTCCTTTTTACCATTCAATGATCAAATGCTTGAAAGGCTGGCTATAAATAAATTTTATTATTTCCGAGATGGTTATTCAGGATACTTTCAGATCCCTATAGCACCCGAGACCAAGAAAACCACCTTCACCTGCCCATATGGAACCTTTGCTCATAGGAGAATGCCCTTTGGCTTGTGTAATGCACCAACCAATTTTCAAAGATGCATGATGGCTTTATTTTAGGATATGATAGGAAATATGATGGAGATCTTTATGGATGATTTCATAAAATATGGACTAACTTTGAAACTTGTTTGCAGGCCTTAGAGCTTGTGCTCAAAAAAGATGTGAAGAGAAGAAATTAGTCCTAAATTGGGGAAAAAGTGTCACTTCATGGTAAGAGAAGGGAGGTTCTTGGCCACAAAATCTCAGAAAAGGGGATAGAGGTAGCCAAGAAAAAAATATAAGTGATTGAAAAGCTACCTCCACCCACTTTCAGTAAAAGCTATTAGGGAATTTTTTAAGGCAATGCAGGTTTTATAGAAGGTTTATAAAAGATTTTTCAAAACTTGCAAAACGCCTGTCGAATCTGCTTTAAAAGATGCAAAATTTGATTTCCTAATGATGAATGTATGCATGCCTTTAATCTCTTTGAAACAAAACCAATCCTGCCCCATCATTGTGTCACCCTGATTGAACCTACCTTTTGAACTCATGTAAGATGCAGGTGATTTTGCTTTAGGGGCAGCCCATGGTCAAAGAAAAGAAAAGTTTTTCACACCATTTCCATGCTAGTCACACACTCACTGGTCCTCAATTGAATTATACCACCACTGATAAATAACTTATGATTGTGGTTTTGCATTTGAAAATTCAGATCTTATCTCATTGGTTCAAAGGATTCCAAACCAAGACTGATCAGATGAATCCTTCTTTTCTCCATGAATTTGATATTGAAATTAAGGACAAGAAAGGGATCTTTTGAAAATGTGGTAGCAGATCTCTCTCAAGGCTGGAGGCAAAAAATAAAGAAGGAGAAATTTCAGAACTCTTCCCAGATGAACTGATTTGCCAGGTAAATACTTCAAAGTACCATGGTTTGATGATATAGCTAATTTTTGTTTGTAGCAAATGGGTACCAAAAGCACTTGACCTACCAGCAAAGGAAGAAATTGATGGCTGATTCAAAGCACTACTATTGGGAGGATCCAATCCTCTACAAAATAAGTCCAGATCAAGTCATCAGAAGGTGCGTGGAAAAAGGAAGAAGCTCCACTCATTCTCAGCCATTGTCATGACAAGTAGGTTGGTGGCCATCACAGTGTAAACCGGACAACAACAAAGGTATTGCAATATGGATTCTTTTGGCTAACCCTTTTCGAGATGCAAAGAGGTATGGCCAATCATGTGATAGATGTCAAAGGACAGGTAATATCTCAAGAAGGAATGAAATGCCTTTAAATAATATTCTTGAATGTGAATATTTTAATGTTTGGGGCATTGACTTCATGGGACCCTTTCCCACCTTCTATTGGGTATGAGTACATTTTGGTGGCAGTAGATTATGTGACAAGATGGGTAGAAGCCATAGCAACCAGAACTAATGTTGCCAAGGTTGTCATTGAATTTTTTGAAAAGAATATTTTTTGTCATTTTGGCACACCTAGAGCTATCATCTGTGATAGGGAGAAACATTTTTGCAAGACTCCTCTCAAAAAAGTTGTTGAAAAATAAGGAGTCACCCACAAGTAGCCACCCCATTCCATGACCAAACAAGTGGCCAAGTAGAAGTGTCCAATAGGGAGCTCAAAAGAATTTCTGAGAAAACTGTTAACACTTCAAGAAGAGATTGGAAACCAAGCTAGATGATGCATTATGGGCATATAGGACAACTTTCAAAACCCCAATAGGCATGACCCCTATAGGTTGGTTTATGGAAAGGCTTACCGCTCCCTTTGACTTGAAATATAAAGAATAATTAAGCAACCAAATTTTTGAATTTTGATATCAATGCTACAGGAGAAAGCAGATTGCTGCACTTAAATTAACAAGATGAGAGTTTAGGTACTGGTCCCATGAGAATGCCAATATGTATAAAGAAAAAAACCAAAAAATGGCATGATGAGCACATCTTACCTAAGGAATTCAAACCTAGTAAACTTGTCCTCTTGTCTAACAGCAGACTTAGGTTGTTCCCTGGTAAGCTTAGATCAAAATGGACTTGTCCTTTTAGTAGTGGAAAGAGTGTTGGAAATCAGGGGCGAGGAAATCAGAAATCTAAAAGATCAATCCACCTTTATTGTGAATGGACAAAGGCTGAAAAGGTATATCTCCTGATTTTCATCTGGACAGGATCTTCACAATTTTGTTTGACTAGAGAGAGTCACAAAGTCTAGTTGGGACTATAAACCAGAACTAAATCGTGCCTTAGAGTAGGACTGCATTGTAATTGCTTGGATTTTGCATGTTTTTTTTTTGGACTTGCATGAATAGTTGATTGATGATCATGATTAGATAGAGTTAGGATAGAAATAGTTTATATTTCTTCACAATTAGCAGAAAAAAATTAATAATAAAAAACAAAAAAAACCGTGGTGTCAATGTATGGGCCGTAAAAATAATAATAAGCAGAATTGGGCCCGCATTCCTGTTCGAAAAAAAATTTTTTGAGCACAATGACTGAATTAGGCTCTGGGAGAATATGCTTTGGTGTCTATGTATCAGATGTCTTAGAGCCGATGTTTTGCTTGCAATGTTCATTAATATGTACTCAATGTGTCCCAAAGCATGATTGCTCCAATGAAAATGTGTTATAACCGAATCAGCATATACATCTAACTGATAAAAATCTTGTTCAAAGTGGAAAATTGTAAAAACACATTCAGGATGCTGAAATTTGATGGAATAACTTACGCCCAGCGCCATTTTCTTCTGCGCCACTGCGCCATCGCCTCATTGTGCAACACCCATTCCGAGCTCAGAAAAGGAAAATTCCACTGCACGTATGCATCTCAGACTCATTATTTTGAATGAGAGAAAATTAATTTCATTGCCAATTCAATTTGTTATAATCCATGCACAAATATTGGGCACTAAACCCATGAAGGCAGATTTCAATTCAAAGAGCAAACATGGAGAAGTCCCATTCCACTTCAGGCATACCTGATTGATCAGGGAAGAATTAATCCTACTTCTAATTTTTTTTTTTTATTATGCTTTGAGGAAAAGCATGTTTTTAAGTTTGGGAGGGATATTCTTTCTTCATGTTTTCAAAATCTCTGTTTTCAAAAACTTTCACACAAGAAATAGATCCAAAGAGATTTGGGAAACATCAGTGGAAAACCCTGAGTAAAGATAAAGCATGATTCACTTTCTAAAGAATAACTTAGTTCAAATTGCTTAGTCCCAACAGGAGAAGAATTTTCTTTAAAACAGTTTTGTAAAACAAAGTATAAGTGAGCAAGTGGATGTAAACCACTAGAACCAACCTGAGGAAAGCTTGAGGCAAAATAGAGAAAGGTTTTTAAAAAATCTTGAAGTGATTTATGCACCTGATTTCAAATGTTTGAGCCTTTTTTCAAGCCACCCACTTAAATGCACAAGATGCATCACTTTTTGTCAAACACCTTGAGCCAACAAGATCCCTGTTTTATTTCAAATCCCACAATACATGAACCAGCCTTTTGTGATAAACCAACTTGTTTCACTCCTGGCCTATATCTCTCCAAATTATTGAAGTGTTCGTTTGAATGAGCATAGACAAAAATCTAAATTTATAAGGTGGGAAGGATGAAGGGTATAGAGTTTTTCTTTGAGAAGTGGACGAAGGAGCAAGATGAAGGCAAAGTCGAGAAAGGCCACCTTGTGTGTGCACCGGTCTCGGGCCTCAACAAGCTTAGGGACTCTGAGTCAACCGACAAGGTAAGCTGGACTCCGTGACAAAACCAAAGAAAAAGAAAGAAAAGGTTGAGGGTAGTTAGAGAAAGGACACCCGCTTGTGCATCGTCTCTGGCCTCAACATGCTTAGGGACTCGAAGTCAACCGACGAGGTAAGCTAGACTCGACCAACCCAAGGAAAAGAATATATGTGAAGGAAAGGAAGAAGAAAAGAATATGAGATCAATGCATAAAAAAATAAGTTTGGGGTGGAAAACTTAGAGGAGGATCACAAAAATTCATGCCCAGAAATGATGGAACATGGATATAAGGAGGAGGATAAAACCCAAAAAAGAAATGCTTAACAGTTTTATCATACCCATTTCCCATGCCCCATTACAACCTAGAAAAGACCTATTGATCAGGATTATGGATTCCGTCAGGTTAGTGGAGAGGGACTAAGGGTTGGCGTATGGAGTTAACTGAGACTTCTCACTTGTATGGGGATAAGAATCTTTCGAAAATTTAAAAGAAAAAATTTTGAATTCAGTTTGGGCTAAGGGAGAACCATCACTCTGAAAGGAGGAATCATCCATGTTGAAACTTGTTAGAGGGAGTGCCACTGATCTTTTTTTCTCAATCTCTGCACATTTATCTGTTGTTTATTTTAGTGTTTGCTCGAGGACGAAAGCAAAGATAAAAGTTTGGGGTTGTGATAAGTGTTTGAAAGACACTATCTTTCGGGCATGAAAATCGATTGAAAACCCAATTATGAGTAAATTTCGAGTATAAAACCAACAAATATAACTCAATTTCATGTTCAGTGCCTCAAGTGCCCAGTGGGAAGAAGAAAAACTGGATTTGGAGCAAAAATAGAGGAAAATGAGCAAAAAGAAGCCAAAAGAAAGTTGGCCCAAGGCATAATCATGCCATCATCGCTACGGGAAAATAAGCTAATATTCAAAATAATGAAGAAAGATGCACAACGACTTAACGGTCATGAAAGCCAACAGAGCTGAATGTGAAATGGTGCATCACAGGTTGGAGGCGCCATCACAAGCCAAGGAACTGGCTATCTCACACAGAGTCAGAATGACGCCAAAGAAGAGAGCTAAATGCAGAATGAGAAGTTGCCGCTTTGAGGACAAACGAAAAGTCCTATGAGGTGGCTGCCGCCGCCACCACTACCTTAGTGACAATTTTATTTGCCGCTACCTAAGTCTCCAAACTCAGCATGGGTTCGGCGACCGCTTCCAGACTTAGAAAGAATTTGTTCGGTATACCGACCATCGCTTCTCTTGCACATTTTTGAGCGACCGCACGCAACATGACTCAGCAGTGATAAGTCGCAAATATTTTGGGAAAAAAAAGTCCTAATCGCCTAAGGAAGGTATCCAATTAAGATTTTAAGGAAATATACTCGAAGTTCTAAGTGCTTTGGATGACCAAGAAGTGAAGATCAATTCAAAGAAGGAAACTGGTACCAAAAGAAGAAGATTAATCCGAATTTTATGAAAAGCATACCTGGAGTTACCGAATCCCAATTGAAGCCAAATTTTGACTAAAGATTCCTGAGGGATATTGAGGATCATGTCAAGAAAAATAAGGCCAATCCAAATCGTTCTTCTCAAGTTTTATATCTCCAAAGTGGTGGACCCAAGCTTTGGGATTGGCACCAGAATCAAGCAAACTTCTCCATGTCATATCTTGAGTTTCCCAACCTAGATTAAACTCTAATTTAGTACACAGGGAAAAAAGACCATCGAAAGGTTATGGTGTAATTTAGCCATATTCTGAGGTCGGGAAGGCATATTTCATACCCCTGACAAAGACTAAAATTACGAGGGCCAGGAAAGCAGAGCAACTATAAATAGGGGTCCTAGGCAGAGAGTTAGGCATCGAAATTTGCATTCAATTTAGAGTTCAAGTTTAGTTTAGAGAGAGGGAGAAGGTCCAGGGGGAGTCTCACACCACCCTCAGCCACTTTGAGGAAGAAAGGTGGGATAATTCAGCCAAGCAGCAAGAGTCATTGAGAGAAGCCTCTCACAAGGGAGTTTTCTATACTTAGTTTTCTTTTTTATGGTTGTTATCAAAACCTTGATGTGTGTTTTTATTTTCAGTATGGAGTAGTCGCTTTGTAGTAAGGAGTCCATTACACCCCTAGGGCATGTAATGACATTGATATATTAAATTTTATTTGATTTCAATTTGGTGCATGAATGTGTTTTCCCAAAGTTGTTTAATTATTGATTCATACTTGTGTCTTGCTATGTACTGGTTATAAGGTGACGCTAGACTTAAAGTAAGATATGTTGATAGGGTTTACAAGTCTTTTTGAGTTTCATACACTAGGTAGATCAATTAATCCTTGCTAAGGCTCGACCTTATATTAATACCCTGTTGGATTAGATTGATTTGTTCATAACATAAGAGCTTCTTGTTTGCTATCAAGTAGAGTAGATTATGCCGGCTAGTTTACTCTAGGAGAGAAAAAGGTGATGTAGATGAGGATAGTAGCCATGGTGTTATAAACTCGTCAGAAATTGATTTCATAAACATAATTTCTATTCAATCTTAGAACTGTTCTAGGCAGGGGAATTGGATTCCAAACGCCTTCTCCTTATTGAAATTCCTCAAAGGCTTCTTTTCTCAACAGTTTTCAAGTAATTTGTTTAGTTTAAATTTCTATATTTCAAATTAGGATTCCCAAACTGAAGATTTTTATTCAGAAAGCAATTAATCAAGCCATTGGTCCTTGTGGGACAATATTCGACTTGTATAAGTCTATGTTACTTTGATTAGTCCTCTTTCTAGTGAGTAGCTAGGATTGCATCAAAGAACAACCAAAGTTGTCGTTTAAACTCATTTTTCAGAAGCCAAATTTGTTCTAAACCCGCTTTTGTAAATGTTAAGTTGTCGTTAAACCTGTTTTCTAACAACTGAAGTTGTCGTTAAACCCATTTTATAGTTACCGAACTTGTCAGCAAACCCATTTTGCATCGCTGGAAGAAATCAAAAGCCCGTTTTCCAACGATAAAGTTGTTGCAAAACCCATTGTGCGACAGCCGAAATTGTTGCTAAACCCATTTTGCCATCGCTGGTTGTTGCCAAACCGTTTTGCAATAACCAATCTTTGTTGCTAAACCAGTGTCACAAACAGCCAAAGTTTTCGGGCTTAAACCCATTTTGTAACAGCCAAAGTTATTGCTAAACCCATTTCCAAGAACCGAAATAGTCAAAAACCCTTTATGCAACAACCTAAGTAGTCGCGAAACCTGTTTTGCAACGGCGGTTGTCGCTAAACCCATTTTGAAACAGCCAATATGGTCGATCAACACATTTTGAGAAGCCAGAGTTGTCGCTGACCCAGTTTTACAACAGCTGAAGTTCTCGATGTAGCCCGCTTTTGTATTAGTGGAAATTGTCGCTAAACCCATTTTGGTGCAACAGATGAAGTTCTCATAAAACCCGCTTTTGTTTCGCAGAGAAATTGTCGCTAAACCCGCTTTTCCAACAGCCGATGCTGTTGTTAACCCTGTTTTGAACAAGTAGTTTAGTTGCTAAACTAAGTCATAAAGCCGGGGTTGCCGCTAAACCTGTTTTCCAACAAATGAAATAGCCACAAAGCCCATTTTGCAACAAATAAGTAGTCAGCAACCAGTTTCAAAACAACCGGTTGTCGGTAAACCTTTTTCAATCTAAAATTTGCACCTAAACCCATTTTAGAAGCCAAATTGTCGCTTAAACCAGTTTTTTGAAACAACCGTTCTTCTAAACCTATTTTGAACTCGCTGATGTTGTTGCTGAACTAGTTTTCCAACAGCCAAAGTTGTCACTAAACCCATTTTGCAACAGCTGAAGTTGTCGTTTAAACCAGTTTTTCACAACTAAAGTTGTTCTAACCCCGCTTTTTCAACAATCAAAGTAGTCGCTTAAACCAGTTTTGTAATTGCCGGTTTTCGGCGAAACTCGCCTTTGCAACAGCCAAAGTTGTCGCTAAACTCATTTTGTAGCAGCAAATATTGTCACTAAACCCATTTTGCAACAACCGGATGTTAATGATAAACCCATTTTGCATCAATGGAAGTTGTCGCTAACCTGTTTTGCAACAGCAGATGTTGTCGCTTAACCTGTTTTGCAAACAGCCGGGATGTTGTTGTTAAACCCATTTGCAACTACAGAAGTTGTTGTTAAACCCATATTGGAATAGCCAAGATGTCGTTAAACCCATTTTGAATAGTCAAGGTGTCACCGTAAACCCATTTTCCAACAACAGAAGTTGTAATTAAACCTATATTTAAGAGCCGATTTTGTCTTTAAACCAGTTTTGCAAACAGCCAAAGTTGTCATTAAACCCATTTGTAACTGCCGGTTGTCGCTGAACACGCTTTTTAACAGCCGGTTATCTCAAAAACCAGTTTTGTTAAGGCCGAAAGCTTGTCGCTAAAACCCGCTTTTGCAACAACCAAATATGTCGCCAAACCCATTTGCAGCAGCCAAAAATTTTCGTAAACCCATTTTTGCAACAAAATAAAGTTGTCGTTAAACCCGCTTTTTGTATCGAAGTTGTCGCCAAACCCGTTTTTGTAATAGACGATGTTGTTAAAACCTTTTGTAAATAAAGCCAGCCGATGTTGGTGCCAAAACCCATTTTCCAATAGCCGGTTGTCGCGAAAACCGCTTTCAAACAGTCGGTTGTCTAAAAGTTTTGCAACAACCAAAGTTATTATTAAAACTTATTTTCCCAAATGCCAAAATTGTCTCTAAACCCATTTTGTAGCAGCAGAAGTTGTCGCTAAACCCGCTTTTCCAACAGAAGTTGTTGTCGCTAAAACCGCTTTTAATGTCGTTGTCACCAAACCCATATTGTATCAAGGAAGTTATCGCTCAACCCATTTTCCAATCCAAGATGTTTTAAACCCAGAGCAACAACCAAAGTTGTTGCCAAACCCATTTCAAGAACAAATGCATCTTGTTGCTAAACCAGTGTTGGAACACCAAGTTGTCGCTAAACCCATTTTGCAACTGATCGAAGTTGAAACTAAACCCGCTTGAAACAGCCAATGTTGTCGCTCAACGCCGCTTTTATAAATAAGTTCCGGTAAACCAATTTTGATCAGTGGTAGTTGTCGCTAAGTCTCGCTTTTGCAACAGACGACAAAGAAAGCAGAGCACCCCATTTTGCAACAGCCAAAGTTGTTGCT
>JAINDJ010000132.1:0-58571 GCA_019845555.1 Aristolochia fimbriata | reverse complement strand
GATGGTGACTAGTTGAAAAGCTTGATGTGACTGTTTATAACTTTTGTTCTGAATAAGAGAGTTAATCTTTAAGCTTTTATATTTATTCACCTAGGATTTGAATGTTTTCAGATTGTGATGGAGTTCAAAGAATTGGTGAAAGTTATTTCCTGTATATGGGTAACCATGTTTTCATAAGCTAAGTCAAGGTAAAGGTACTTGAGCGATAAAAATCAAAACTTTGCATGTTAATAACTAGGAGGGATTGACACTTTCCCCAACATCTCATCTCCATAAGGTCTAGTCATCTACTCCAGTAGTCTAATTCTATTTTTCGTTTCCAGTTCTCAAAAACCAAAAATTCTTTTTCTCAATCAGTAGAAAAATCTTTGCTTAAACCGAGTTCTCATTAAGGTCTCTGTGGGATCAATATCTTGATTCTTGAGTCTATATTACTTTCTGACCTAGTGCACTTGCTAGACACCCAACAAGTTTTGGTGCCGCTTGCTGGGGATCGAACCCGGGCGCCCAAGTGAGAGGCTGGAATATGTGATAAGTGTCTGAAAGACACTGTTTTAGCCATGAGTTTGTGATTAGAAATCCCAATTTTGAGTTGATTGTTAGCATGAAAATGACAAATATAACTCAATTTCATATTTTGTGTCTCAGGTATCTGGTAGAAGAAGAAAATCCAGATTCAAGAGAAATTGAAGCAAAAACGAGCAAAAAGAGCCAAAAGGGTTGGTTCGACCGCGACCGATTCTGGTGCCACCTCACCGGGGAAAATAGTTAAAAAATTCAAATAAATGGTGGGAAATACCCAACGGCTAGGAATGCTTCAGAGATGTCAATCAGGAAAGTGGAATGGCTCGACCGCCGCCTTCAGAGGGTGCTAGCTCAGAACCTGCATTTAATGGACACGAAAAAAGAGAAGTCAAATACAAAAAGAGGAGTTGCCATTCCGAGGATCATAGAAAAGTCTAAGGAGTGGCACTCGGGCGCCACCACTTCTGTAGCAAAATATGGCGCTGCCACGCAAAGAAGTCTCCTTACCGCACGATTTCGATGTTTGTTTGATGACTTAGAAAGAACTCTGCACTAGTGGGCGACCGCCAAAAATAGACACTTTATCGGGCGCCGTCGAAGTCAGCAACGTAAAGTCGCGAAAAAAATCTCGATCCGACAACCAATCAATCCCAAACTTGGGAGAAGAAGTCTTAAATGCCTAAGGAAGGTATCCACGAATATTCTAAGGAAATTTGCTCGAGTTCTAGGTGCTTTGAATGAACAAGAAGCGAAGTTCCAAGAAAAGAAGGAAACTGCTGCCAGAAGAGAAGAAAAATCTGAGTTTTAAGTAGACCATATCTGGAGTTGCAAATTCCCAATTCAATCAAAATTACGAATCAAGATTCCTGGGGAGATAAATTATCATATCACAAAAATTTAGGTCAATTCAAGTCGGGTTTTTAGAGTTTTATACTTCCAATGTGGTGGACCCAGTGCAGAAATTGGCAGCAAATGCAATCCAACTTCTCAACATCATATCTCGAGTTTCCCAACTCCGAATGGGCTCGAATTCGTTCACAAGGCAAGGACAATGGAAAGAAGGTTATCATGTAATTGCATTCAATTATGAGGTTGGGAAGGCATACTTCATACCCCTTGTCAGAGATCAAATTACAAGGCATTGGCAGTAGAACAAATATAAATAGGGGTCCGCGGCAGAGTGCAAATCATCCAATTTTTAGTTCTAATTTAGGGTTTTAGTGTAATATCCTATTTTTGTAGTTAGTTTGGAGAGGAGAGAAATTCCAGAGGGAGTCTTGCACGACCTCTTGGCACTTTGGAGAGAGAAGGAGGAGATTTTAGTCAAGGCTCAATTGAAGCTAATGGCAGTCCTTCAAGGGGGTTTCTGTTCTTAGTTTATTTTGATTTCCATGGTTGTAATTAAATTCTTTTCATGTATTTATACTGTTTGCATAGAGTAGTCTCTCTTTTGGGGGTAGTCATGAATTCCTAGTTGTTATATGTTTAAGTTTTGAAGTTTATAGCAATAAAGTGCTTAGCCTTTGTTTTAGAATTTGTGTCTACTGCTTATTTCTAATTTAAATTGATATCTGAAGCTTATCGAGGTTCGAATGGAGAAGTTAAAGTTCAGTAGAGATTTGGGTTAGTTATATGATTCTTTATTTTCTGAAACAACTTCTTTTTCTAACTAGATCGCTTCTGGATTGTGATGGAGACTAGTTAAAAAAGCGATGTCAATGTTTATAACTCTTGTTCTGAATAAGAGAGAGTTAATCTTTAAGATTTTAAATTTATGCACCTAGGATTTGAATGTTTCTGGATTGTGATGGAGTTCAAAGAATAGGTGAAAGACATTTACTGTATTTGGGTTACCATGTTTTCAAAAGCTAAGTCAAGGTAAAGGTACTTGAGCTATAAAAATCTGAACTTTGCATGTTAATAACTAGGAAGGATTGACACTTTTTCCCAACATCTCATCTCCGTAAGGTTTAGTCATCTACTCTAGTAGTCTAATTCAGTTTTTCGTTTCTTGTTCCCAAAACCAAAATTCTTTTTCACAATCAGTAGAAAAATCTTTGCTTAAACCGAGTTCTCATCAAGGTCTCTATGGGGTCGATATCTTGACTCTCGAGACTATATTCCTTACTGACCTTGTGCAGTTGCTAGACACCCAACAAGTTTTTTTTGGCCATTGTCGGGGATCGAACCCAGGACACCGGGCGTGAAAGGCGGAATATGTGATAAGTGTCTCAAAGACACGGTTTTAGGCATGAATTTATGGTTAGAAATCCCAATTTTGAGTTGATTGTTAGCATGAAAATGACAAATATAACTCAAATTCATGTTTTGAGGCTCTGGTACCTGGTAGGAAAAGAAAATCTGGATTCAAAGATAAATTGAAGCAAATACGAGCAAAATGAGCGCGATCGCACCGATTCTGGCGCCACCGTACCGATTCTGGCACTACTGCACCGATTCTGGCGCCACCACAACGGGAAAATAGTTCAAAATTGAAATAAATGGAGGGAAATACCCAACGGCTAGGAAAGCTTCAAAGAAGACAATCAGGAAAGAGGAATGGCACGACCGCGACTTCAGAGGGAGCTACCTCACACCTGCCGACGTAATGGACGCCGCCAAAAAAGATGCCAAATACTGAAAGAGGAGTTGCTGTTCGAGAGGATCATAGAAAAGGCTAAGGAGTGGCGCTGCCATGCCACTACTACAAAGAAATATGGCGCTGCCGCTTTCAACTAGTCTCCTTGGCACAATTTCGCTGGCTGTTTGCTGACTTAGAAAGAACTCTGCAACGAGCATTAAAGCCGACTGCGTCAAAATAGACACTTTATCGGCGCGGTCGACTCAGCAACGGAAAGTTGCAAAAATCTCGGGATCCTGACAACCAATCAATCCCAAACTTGGGATAAGAAGTCCTAAATGCCTAAGGAAGGTATCCACGAATATTCTATGGAAATTTGCTCGAGTTCTTGGGGAGATAAAGGATCATATTACAAAAATTTAGGTCAATTCAAGTCGGGTTTTTAGAGTTTTATACTTCCAAAGTGGTAGACCCAGTGCAGAAATTGGCAGCAAAAGCAATCCAACTTCTCAACATCATATCTCGAATTTTCCAACTCAGAATGGGCTCAAATTCGTTCACAAGGCAAGGACAATGGAAAGAAGGTTACCATGTAATTGCATTCAGTTTGAGGTTGGGAAGGCATACTTCATACCCCTTGCCAGAGATCAAATTACAAGGCCTAGGCAGTAGAACAACTATAAAAAAGGGGTCCGAGGCAGAGTGCAAATCATCCAGTTTTTAGTTCTAATTTCAGGTTTTAGTGTAATATCCAGTTTTAGTAGTTAGTTTGGAGGGGAGAGAAATTCCAGAGGGAGTCTTGCACCACCTCTTGGCACTTTGGAGAGAGAAGGAGGAGATTTTAGTCTTGGCTCAATTGAAGCTAAAGGCAGTCCTTCAAGGGGGTTTCTGTACTTAGTTTATTTTGATTTCCATGGCTGTAATTAAATTCTTTTCATGTGTTTGTACTGTTAACATGGAGTACTCTCTCTTTTTTTCGGGAAGTCATGAACTCCTAGTTGTTATATGCTTATGTTTTGAAGTTTATAGCAATAAAGTACTTAGCCATTGTTTTAGAATTTGTGTCTACTGCTTATTGCTAATTTAAATTGATATCTGAAGCTTATCGAGGTTCGAATAGAGAAGTTAAAGTTCAGTAGAGATTTGGGTTAGTTATATGATTCTTTGTTTTCTAAAACAACTCATTTTTCTAACTAGATCGTTCCGGATTGTGATGGAGACTAGTTGAAAAGCGATGTGACTCTTTATAACACTTGTGATGGATTTCAAAGAATAGGTGAAAGTTATTTCCTGTATATGGGTAACCATGTTTTGAAAAGCTAAATCAAGCTAAAGGTACTTGAGCTACAAAAATTAGAAATTTGCATGTTAATAACTAGGAGGGATTGACACTTTTCCCCAACATCTCACCTCCATAAGGTCTAGTCATCTACTCCAGTAGTCTAATTCTGTTTTTCGTTTCTAGTTCTCTAAAACCAAAATTCTTTTTCACAATCAGTAGAAAAATCTTTGCTTAAACTGAGTTCTCCTCAAGGCCTCTATGGGATCGATATTTTGACTCTCGAGACAATATTACTTTCTGACCTTGTGCAGTTGCTAGACACCCAACAAGTTTTTGGTGCCATTGTCGGGGATCGAACCCAGGACACCGGTGTGAAAGGCGGGAACATGAGATAAGTGTCTCAAAGACACTGTTTTAGGCATGAATTTATGAGTAGAAATCCCAATTTTGTGTTTATTGTTAGCATGAAAATGACAAATATAACTCAAATTCATGTTTTGTGTCTCAGGTAACTGGTAGAAAAAGAAAATCTGGATTCAAAGAGAAATTGAAGCAAAAATGAGCAAAATGAGCGAAAAAGGGTTGGTGCGACCGCACCGATTCTGGCGCCATCGTACCGATTCTGGTGCCACTGCACCGATTCTTGCGCCACCACACCGGGAAAATAGTCAAAAATTCTAATAAATGGAGGGAAATACCCAACGGCTTGGAAAGCTTCAAAGAAGACAATCAGGAAAGTGGAATAGCACTACCGTGCCTTCTTGAGGTCGCCTCCCCACACACCGGGCAGATTGGACGCGCCAAAGAGATGCCAAATACGGAAAGAGGAGTTGTCGTTTTGAGGATCATATAAAAGTCTAAGGAGTGGTGCTGTCGCGCCACTACTACATCAAAATATGGCACTGCCATGCCAAGAAGTCTCCTTACTCGGCACGATTACGATAGCTGTTTGCTGACTTAGAAAGAACTCTGCTCCAGTGGCGCGACCACACCAAAACAGACTGTTTATCGGCACGGTCAACTCAACAACACAAAGTCGCTAAAATCTTGGGATCCTGACAACCAATCAATCCCAAACTTGGGAGAAGAAGTCCTAAATGCCTAAGGAAGGTCTCCACGAATATTCTAAGGAACGTTTCTCGAGTTCTAGGTGCATTGAATGATCAAGAAGTGAAGTTCCAAAAAAAGAAGGAAACTGCTGCCAGAAGAGAATAAAGATCTGAGTTTTGAGAAGACCATATCTGGAGGTGCATATGCCGAATTCAGTCCAAATTTGGATAGAAGATTCCTGGGGAGATAGAGAATCATATTACGAAAAAATACAGGTCAATTCAAGTCGGGTTTTTAGAGTTTTAAACTTCCAAAGTGGTGGACCCAAAGCAGAAATTGGCAGCAAATGCAATCCAACTTCTCAATATCATATCTCGAAGTTTCTCAACTCAGAATGGACTCAAATTTCGTTCACAAGGCAAGGACAATGGAAGGAAGGTGATCATATATTTGCATTCAATTATGAGGTTGGGAAGGCATACTTCATAACCTTTGTCAGAGATCAAATTACAAGGCTTGGGCAGTAGAACAAGTATAAATAGGGGTCCGAGAAGAGTGCAAATCATCCAGTTTTTAGTTCTAATTTCAGGTTTTAGTGTAATATCCAGTTTTTGTAGTTAGTTTGGAGAGGAGAGAAATTCCATAGGGAGTCCTGCACGACCTCTTGGCACTTAGGAGAGAGGAGGAGATTTAAGTCAAGGCTCAATTGATGCTAAAGGCAGTCCTTCAAGGGGCTTACTGTACTTAGTTTATTTTGAATTCCATGGCTGTAATTAAATTCTTTTCATGTGTTTATACAGTTAGCATAGAGTAATCTCTCTTTTTTTGGGGAAGTCATGAACTCCTAGTTGTTATATGTTTAAGTTTTGAAGTTTATAATAATAAAGTACTTAGCCTTTGTTTTAGAATTTGTGTCTACTGCTTATTTCTAATTTAAATTGATATCTAAAGCTAATCAAGGTTCGAATAGAGAAGTTAAAGTTCAGTAGAGATTTGGGTTAGTTATATGGTTCTTTGTTTTCTAAAACAACTCATTTTTCTAACTAGATTGTTCCGGATTGTGATGGAGACTAGTTGAAAAGCGATGTGACTCTTTATAACACTTGTGATGGATTTCAAAGAATAGGTGAAAGTTATTTCCTGTATATGGGTAACCATGTTTTGAAAAGCTAAATCAAGCTAAAGGTACTTGAGCTACAAAAATCAGAAATTTGCATGTTAATAACTAGGAGGGATTGACACTTTTCCCCAACATCTCACCTCCATAAGGTCTAGTCATCTACTCCAGTAGTCTAATTCTGTTTTTCGTTTCTAGTTCTCTAAAACCAAAATTCTTTTTCACAATCAGTAGAAAAATCTTTGCTTAAACTGAGTTCTCCTCAAGGCCTCTATGGGATCATTATTTTGACTCTCGAGACAATATTACTTTCTGACCTTGTGCAGTTGCTAGACACCCAACAAGTTTTGGTGCCATTGTCGGGATCGAACCCAGGACACCGGTGTGAAAGGCGGAACATGTGATAAGTGTCTCAAAGACACTGTTTTAGGCATGAATTTATGAGTAGAAATCCCAATTTTGTGTTTATTGTTAGCATGAAAATGACAAATATAACTCAAATTCATGTTTTGTGTCTCAGGTAACTGGTAGAAAAAAAAATCTGGATTCAAAGAGAAATTGAAGCAAAATGAGCAAAATGAGCGAAAAAGGGTTGGTGCGACCGCGACCGATTCTGGCGCCATCGTGCCGATTCTGGTGCCACCGCACCGATTCTTGCCCACCACACCGGAAAATAGTCAAAAATTCTAATAAATGGAGGGAAATACCCAACGGCTAGGAAAGCTTCAAAGAAGACAATCAGGAAAGTGGAATAGCACTACCGCGTGCCTTCGTGAGGTCGCCCCCCTCACACAATCGACAGATTGGACGCCCAAAGAGATGCCAAATACGGAAAGAGGAGTTGTCGCTTTGAGGATCATATAAAAAGTCTAAGGAGTGGTGCTGTCGCTACCACTACTACATCAAAATATGGCTCTGCCATGCCAAGAAGTCTCCTTACTCGCACGATTACGATGGCTGTTTGCTGACTTAGAAAGAACTCTGCTCCAGTGGCGCCGACCACACCAAAACAGACAAGCTTATCGGCACGGTCAACTCAACAACACAAAAAGTCGCTAAAATCTTGGGATCCCGACAACCAATCAATCCCAAACTTGGGAGAAGAAGTCCTAAATGCCTAAGGAAGGTCTCCACGAATATTCTAAGGAACGCCTCGAGTTCTAGGTGCATTGAATGATCAAGAAGTGAAGTTCCAAAAAAGAAGGAAACCGCTGCCGAAGAGAATAAAGATCTGAGTTTTGAGAAGACCATATCTGGAGGTGCATATGCCGAATTCAGTCCAAATTTGGATAGAAGATTCCTGGGGAGATAGAGAATCATATTACGAAAAATACAGGTCAATTCAAGTCGGGTTTTTAGAGTTTTTAACTTCCAAAGTGGTGGACCCAAAGCAGAAATTGGCAGCAAATGCAATCCAACTTCTCGACATCATATCTCGAGTTTCCCAACTCAGAATGGACTCAAATTTCGTTCACAAGGCAAGGACAATGGAAGGAAGGTGATCATATATTTGCATTCAATTATGAGGTTGGGAAGGCATACTTCATAACCTTTGTCAGAGATCAAATTACAAGGCTTGGGCAGTAGAACAAGTATAAATAGGGGTCCGAGAAGAGTGCAAATCATCCAGTTTTTAGTTCTAATTTCAGGTTTTAGTGTAATATCCAGTTTTTGTAGTTAGTTTGGAGAGGAGAGAAATTCCATAGGGAGTCCTGCACGACCTCTTGGCACTTTGGAGAGAGGAGGAGATTTAAGTCAAGGCTCAATTGATGCTAAAGGCAGTCCTTCAAGGGGCTTACTGTACTTAGTTTATTTTGAATTCCATGGCTGTAATTAAATTCTTTTCATGTGTTTATACAGTTAGCATGGAGTAATCTCTCTTTTTTTGGGGAAGTCATGAACTCCTAGTTGTTATATGTTTAAGTTTTGAAGTTTATAATAATAAAGTACTTAGCCTTTGTTTTAGAATTTGTGTCTACTGCTTATTTCTAATTTAAATTGATATCTAAAGCTAATCAAGGTTCGAATAGAGAAGTTAAAGTTCAGTAGAGATTTGGGTTAGTTATATGGTTCTTTGTTTTCTAAAACAACTCATTTTTCTAACTAGATCGTTCCGGATTGTGATGGAGACTAGTTGAAAAGCGATGTGACTCTTTTTAACTCTTGTTCTGAATAAGAAAGAGTTAATTTTTAAGTTTTTATATTTATGCAGCTAGGGTTTGAATGTTTCTGGATTGTGATAGATTTCAAAGAATAGGTGAAAGTTATTACCTGTATATGGGTAACCAAGTTTTCAAAAGCTAAGTCAAGGTAAGGTACTTGAGCTACAAAAATAAGAACTTTGCATGTTAATAACTAGGAGGGATTGACACTTTTCCCCAACATCTCACCTCCATAAGGTCTAGTCATCTACTCCACTAGTCTAATTTTTTTTTTCATTTCCAGTTCTAAAAAACCGAAAATTCTTTTTCTCAATCGTGTGAAAAATCTTTGCTTAAACTGAGTTCTGATCAAGGTCTCTGTGGGATCGATATCTTGACTCTCGAGACTATATTACTTGCTGACCTTGTGCAGTTGCTAGACACCCAACAAGTTTTTTGTGCCATTGTCGGGGATCAAACCCGAGACACCCGCGTGAAAGGCGGGAATATGTGTTAAGTGTCTCAAAGACACTATTTTAGGCATGAATTTATGATTTGAAATGCCAATTTTGAGTTTATTGTTAGCATGAAAATGACAAATAGAACTCAAATTCATGTTTTGTGTCTCATGTACCTGGTAGAAAAAGAAAATCTGGATTCAAAGAGAAATTGAAGCAAAAATGAGTAAAATGAGCCAAAAAGGGTTGGTGCGACCGCACCAATTCTGGCGCCACCGTACTGATTCTGGCGCCACTGCACCGATTCTTGCGCCACCACTGCGGGAAAATAGTCAAAAATTCTAATAAATGGAGGGAAATACCCGACGTCTAGGAAAGCTTCAAAGAAGACAATCAGGAAAGTGGAATAGCACGACCGTGCCTTCAGAGGGCACTCCCTCACACACTGACAGAATGGACGCGCCAAAGAGATGCCAAATACAGGAAAGAGGAGTTGCCGTTTTGAGGATCATATAAAAGTCTAAGGAGAGGCGCTGTCGCGCCACTACTACATCAAAATATGGTACTGCCATGCCAAGAAGTCTCCTTACTCGGCACGATTTCGATGGCTATTTGCTGACTTAGAAAGAACTTTGCTCCAGTGGCGCGACCGCACCAAAACAGACTGTTTATCGGCGCGGTCAACTCAACAACGCAAAGTCACAAAAATCTTGGGATCCAGACAACCAATCAATCCCAAACTTGGGAGAAGAAGTCCTAAATGCCTAAGGAAGGTCTCCACAAATATTCTAAGGAACGTTTCTCGAGTTGTAGGTGCATTGAATGATCAAGAAGTGAAGTCCCAAAAAAAGAAGGAAACTGCTGCCAGAAGAGAATAAAAATTTGAGTTTTCAGAAGACCATATCTGGAGGTACATATGCCCAATTCAACCCAAATTGGGATAGAAGATTCCTGGGGAGATAGAGGATCATATTACGAATATTCAGGTCATTTCAAGTCGGGTTTTTAGAGTTTTAAACTTCCACAGTGGTGGACCCAAAGCAGAAATTGGCAGCAAATGCAATGCAACTTCTCAACATCGTATCACGAGTTTCCAAACTTAGAATGGACTCAAATTTCGTTCACAAGGCAAGGACAATGGAAGGAAGGTTATCAAGTAGTTTCATTGAATTATGAGGTTGGGAAGGCATACTTCAAACCCCATGTGAGAGATCAAATTACAAGGCCAGGGCAGTAGAACAAGTCTAAATAGGGGTCCGAGGCAGAGTGCAAATCATCCAGTTTTAGGTTCTAAATTCAGGTTTTAGTGTAATATCAAGTTTATGTAGTAAGTTTGGAGAGGAGAGAAATTCCAGAGGGAGTCTTGCACGACCTCTTAGCACTTTGGAGAGAGGAGGAGATTTTAGTCAAGGCTCAATTGAGGCTAAAGGAAGTCCTTCAAGGACGTTTCTGTACTTAGTTTATTTTGATTTCATGGCTGTAATTAAATTCTTTTCATGTGTTTATAATTTTTGCATGGAGTAGTCTCTCTTCCTTGGGGAAGTCATGAACTCCTAGTTGTTATATGTTTATGTTTTGAAGTTTATAGCAATAAAGTACTTTGCCTTTGTTTTAGAATTTGTGTCTACTGCTTATTTCTAATTTAAATTGATATCTGAAGCTTATCGAGGTTCGAATAGAGAAGTTAAAGTTCAGTGGAGATTTGGGTTAGTTATATGATTCTTAGTTTTCTAAAACAACTCATTTTGCTAACTAGATCGTTCCGGATTGTGATGGAGACTTGTCTGAATAAGAAAGAGTTAATCTTTAAGTTTTTATATTTATGCAGCTAGGATTTGAATGTTTCTGGATTGTGATGGATTTCAAAGAATAGGTGAAAGTTATTTCCTGTATAAGGGTAACCAAGTTTTCAAAAGCTAAGTCAAGGTAAAGGTACTTGAGCTACAAAAATAAGAACTTTGAATGTTAACAACTAGGAGGGATTGACACTTTTCCCCAACATCTCACCTCCATAAGGTCTAGTCATCTTCTCCACTAGTCTAATTCTGTTTTTCATTTCCAGTTCTAAAAAACCAAAAATTCTTTTTCTCAATCGGTAGAAAAATCTTTGCTAAAACTGAGTTCTGATCAAGGTCTCTGTGGGATCGATATCTTGACTCTCGAGACTATGTTACTTGCTGACCTTGTGCAATTGCTAGACACCCAACAAGTTTTTGGCGCCATTGTCGGGGATCGAACCCGGGACACCGGCGTGAAAGGGGGGAATATGTGATAAGTGTCTCAAAGACACTGTTTTAGGCATGAATTTATGATTTGAAATGCCAATTTTGAGTTTATTGTTAGCATGAAATTGACAAATATAACTCAAATTCATGTTTTGTGTCTCAGGTACCTCGTAGAAAAAGAAAATCTGGATTCAAAGAGAAATAGAAGCAAAAATGAGCAAAATGAGCCAAAAAGGGTTGGTGCGACCGCACCGATTATGGCGCCACTGCACCGATTCTTGCGCAACTGCACCGATTCTTGCGCCATTGCACCGATTCTTGTGCCACCACACCGGCAAAATAGTCAAAAATTCTAATAAATGGAGGGAAATACGGCTAGGAAAGCTTCGAAGAAGACAATCAGGAAAGTGGAATAGCACGACCGTGCCTTCAGAGGGCGCTCCCTCACACACAGACAGAATGGACGCGCCAAAGAGATGCCAAATACGTAAAGAGGAGTTGCCGTTTTGAGGATCATATAAAAGTCTAAGGAGTGGCGCTGTCGCGCCACTTCTACATCAAAATATGACACTGCCATGCCAAAGGGTCTCCTAACTCGTCACGACTACGATGGCTGTTTGCTGACTTAGAAAGAACTCTGCTCCAGTGGCGCGACCGCACCAAAATAGACTGTTTATCGGCGCGGTCGACTCAACAACGCAAAGTCGCAAAAATCTTGGGATCCTGGCAACCAATCAATCCCAAACTTGAGAGAAGAAGTCCTAAATGCCTAAGGAAGGTTTCCACGAATATTCTAAGGAAAGTTTCTCGAGTTCTAGGTGCATTGAATGATCAAGAAGTGAAGTTCCAAAAAAAGAAGGAAACTACTGTCAGAAGAGTAGAAAAATATGAGTTTTGAGAAGACCATATCTGGAGGTGCATATTCCCAATTCAATCCAAATTTGGACTGAAGATTCCTGGGGAGAATGAGGATCATATTACGAAAATTCAGGTCAATTCAAGTCGGGTTTTTAGAGTTTTAAACTTCCAAAGTGGTGGACCCAAAGCAGAAATTGGCAGCAAATGCAATCCAACTTCCCAACATCTTATCTCGAGTTTTCCAACTCAGAATGGACTCAAATTTCGTTCACAAGGTAAGGACAATGGAAGGAAGGTTATCAGGTAATTGCCTTCAATTATGAGGTTGGGAAGGCATACTTCAAACCCCAAGTGAGAGATCAAATTACAAGGCCTGGGCAGTAGAACAAGTATAAATAGGGGTCCGAGGCAGAGTGCAAATCATCCAGTTTTTAGTTCAAAATTCAGGTTTTAGTGTAATATCAAGTTTTTGTATTTAGTTTGGAGAGGAGAGAAATTCCCGAGGGAGTCTTGCATGACCACTTGGCACTTTGGAGAGAGGAGGAGATTTTAGTCAAGGCCCAATTGAAGCTAAAGGCAGTCCTTCAAGGGGGTTACTGTACTTAGTTTATTTTGATTTCCATGGCTGTAATTAAATTCTTTTCAAGTGTTTATACTGTTAGCATGGAGTAGTCTCTCTTTTTTGGGGGAAATCATGAACTCCTAGTTGTTATATGTTTAAGTTTTGAAGTTTATAGCAATAAAGTACTTAGCCTTTGTTTTAGAATTTGTGTCTACTGCTTATTTCTAATTTAAATTGATATCTGAAGCTTATCGAGGTTCGAATAGAGAAGTTAAAGTTCAGTAGAGATTTGGGTTAGTTATATGATTCTTAGTTTTTTAAAACAACTCATTTTTCTAACTAGATCGTTCCGAATTGTGATGGAGACTAGTTGAAAAGCGAAGTGACTGTTTATAACTCTTGTTCTGAATAAGAGAGAGTTAATCTTTAAGCTTTTATATTTATGCAGCTAGGATTTGAATGTTTCTGGATTGTGTTGGATTTCAAAGAATAGGTGAAAGTTATTTCCTGTATAAGGGTATCCAAGTTTTAAAAATGTAAGTCAAGGTAATGGTACTTGAGCTACAAAAATCAGAACTTTGCATGTTAATAACTAGGAGGGATTGACACTTTTCCCCAACATCTCACCTCCATAAGGTCTAGTCATCTACTCCACTAGTCTAATTTTGTTTTTCGTTTCCAGTTCTAAAAAACCAAAATTTCTTTTTCTCAATCAGTAGAAAAATCTTTGCTTAAACTGAGTTCTGATCAAGGTCTCTGTGGGATCGATATCTTGACTCTCGAGACTATATTACTTGCATAACTTGTGCAGTTGCTAGACACCCAACAAGTTTTTGGCGCCATTCTCGGGGATCGAACCCGGGACACCCGTGTGAAAGGCGGGAATATGTGATAAGTGTCTCAAAGACTCTGTTTTAGGCATGAATTTATGATTAGAAATCCCAATTTTGAGTTTATTGTTTGTATGAAAATGACTAATATAACTCAAATTCATGTTTTGTTTCTCAGGTACCTGGTAGAAAAAGAAAATCTGGTTTCAAAGAGAAATTGAAGCAAAAACGAGCAAAATTTGCCAAAAAGGGTTGGTGCGACTGCACCGATTCTGGCACCACCGCACCGATTCTGGCGCCACTGCACCGATTCTGGCGCCACCACACCGATTCTGGCGCCACCACACCGATTATGGCATCACCACACCGGGAAAATAGTCAAAAATTCTAATAAATGGAGGGAAATACCCGACGGCTAGAAAAGCTTCAAAGAAGACAATTAGGAAAGTGGAATAGCACGACCGCGCCTTCAGAGGGCGCTCCCTCACACACTGACAGAATGGACGCGCCAAAGAGATGCAAAATACGGAAAGAGGAGTTGCCATTTTGAGGATCATATAAAAGTCTAAGCAGTGGCGCTGTTGTGCCACTACTAAAGCAAAATATGGCGCTGCCACGCCAAGAAGTCTCCTTACTAGGCACGATTTCGATGGCTATTTGCTGACTTAGAAAGAACTCTGCTCCAGTGGCGCGACCGCACCAAAACAGACAGTTTATCGGCGCGGTCGACTCAACAACGCAAAGTCGCAAAAATCTCGGGATCCTGACAACCAATCAATCCCAAAATTGGGAGAAGAAGTCCTAAATGCCTAAGGAAGGTATCCACGAATATTCTAAGGATATTTTATTGCATTCTAGGTTCATTGAATGATCAAGAAGTGAAGTTCCAAAAAAAGATGGAAACTGCTGCCAGAAGAGAATAAAAATTTGAGTTTTCAGAAGACCATATCTGGAAGAGCATATGCCCAATTTAATCCAAATTCGGATAGAAGATACATGGGGAGATAGAGGATCATATTACAAAAATTCAGGTCAATTCAAGTCGGGTTTTTAGAGTTTTAAACTTCCAAAGTGGTGGACCCAAAGCAGAAATTGACAGCAAATGCAATGCAACTTCTCAACATCGTATCTCGAGTTTCCCAACTCAGAATGGACTCAAATTTCGTTCACAAGGCATGGACAATGGAAGGAAGGTTATCAAGTAGTTGCATTCAATTATGAGGTTGGGAAGGCATACTTCAAACCCCATGTGAGAGATCAAATTACAAGGCCTGGGCAGTAGAACAAGTATAAATAGGGGTCCGAGGCAGAGTGCAAATCATCCAGTTTTTAGTTCTAAATTCAGGTTTTAGTGTAATCAAGTTTTTGTAGTTAGTTTGGAGAGGAGAAAAATTCCAGAGGGAGTCTTCCACGACCTATTGGCACTTTGGAGAGAGGAGGAGATTTTAGTCAAGACTCAATTGAGGCTAAAGGAAGTTCTTCAAGGGGGTTTCTGTACTTAGTTTATTTTGATTTTCCTGGCTGTAATTAAATTCTTTTCAAGTATTTATACTATTAGCATGGAGTAGTCTCTCTTTTTTGTGGGAAGTCATGAATTCCTAGTTGTTATATGTTTAAGTTTTGAAGTTTATAGCAATAAAGTACTTAGCCTTTGTTTTAGAATTTGTGTCTACTGCTTATTTCTAATTTAAATTGATATATGAAGCATATCGAGGTTCGAATAGAGAAGTTAAACTTCAGTAGAGATTAGGTTAGTTATATGATTCTTTTTTTTCTAAAACAACTTCTTTTTCTAACTAGATCGTTCTGGATTGTGTTGGAGACAAGTTGAAAAGCGATGTGACTGTTTATGATCTTGTTCTAAATAAGAGAGAGTTAATCTTTAAGCTTTTATATTTATGCACCTAGGATTTGAATGTTTCCGGATTGTGATGGAGTTCAAAGAATATGTGAAAGACATTTCCTGTATATGGGTAACCATGTTTTCAAAAGCTAAGTCAAGGTAAAGGTACTTGAGCGATAAAAACCTGAACTTTGCATGTTAATAACTAGGAGGGATTGACACTTTTCCCCAACATCTCATCTTCGTAAGCTTTAGTCATCTACTCCAGTAGTCTAATTCTGTTTTTCGTTTCTTGTTCTCAAAAACCAAAATTCTTTTTCACTATCAGTAGAAAAATCTTTGCTTAAACTGAGTTCTGATCATGGTCTCTGTGAGATTGAAATCTTGACTCTCGAGACTATATTACTTGCTGTCCTTGTGCAGTTGCTAGACACCCAACAAGTTTTTGGCGCCATTGTCGGGGATCGAACCCAGGACACCGGCGTGAGAGGCGAAAATATTTTATAAGTGTCTCAAAGACACTATTTTAGGCATGAATTTATGATTAGAAATCCCAATTTTGAGTTGATTGTTAGCATGAATATGACAAATATAACTCAAATTCATGTTTTGTGTCTCAGGTACCTGGTAGAAAAAGAAATTCTGGATTTAAAGACAAATTGAAGCAAAAATGTGCAAAATGTGCCAAAAAGGGTTTGTGTAATCGCACCGATTTTGGCGCCACTGAACCGATTCTGGCACCACTGAACCGATTCTGGCGCCACTGAACTGATTCTGGCGCAACTGAACCGATTCTGGCGCCATTGAACCGATTCTAGCGCCACCACACCGGGAAAATAGTCAAAAATTTAAATAAATGGAACCGAACAGCTAGGAAAGCTTCAACGAAGACAATCAGGAAAGTGGAATGGCACGACCGCGCCTTCAGTGGGCGCTACCTCACACACAGACAGAATGGACGCGCCAAAGAGATGCCAAATACGGAAAGAGGAGTTGTCGTTCTGTGGATCATAGAAAAGTCAAAGCAGTGGCGCTATCGCGCCACTACTACTGCAAAATATGGCGCTGCCACGCCAAGAAGTCTCCTTACTCGGCACGACGATTTCGATGGCAGTTTGTTGACTTAGAAAGAACTCTGCTCCAGAGGCACGACCGCACCAAAATAGACACTTTATCGGCGCGGTCGACTCACCAACATAAAGTCGCAAAAATCTCAGGATCCTGACAACCAATCAATGCCAAACTTGGGAGAAGAAGTCCTAAATGCCTAAGGAAGGTATCCAAGAATATTATAAGGAAATTTTCTCGAGTTCTAGGTGCATTGAATGATCAATAAGTGAAGTTCCAAAAAAAGAAGGAAACTATTGTAAGAGGAGAAGAAAAATCTGAGTTTTAAGAAGACCATATCTGGAGGTGCATATTCCCAATTCAATCCAAATTTGGACAGAAGATTCCTGGGGAGATAGAGGATCATATTACGGAAATTCAGGTCAATTCAAGTCGGGTTTTAGAGTTTTAAACTTCCATAGAGGTGTGGACCCAGAGCAGAAATTGGCAGCAAATGCAATCCAACTTCTCAACATCTTATCTCGAGTTTCCCAACTCAGAATGGACTCAAATTTCGTTCACAAGGCAAGGACAATGGAAGTAAGGTTATCATGTAATTGCATTCAATTATGAGGTTGGGAAGGCATACTTCAAACCCCTTATCAGAGATCAAATTACAAGGCCTGGGCAGTAGAACAAGTATAAATAGGGGTCCGAGGCAGAGTGCGAATCATGCAGTTTTTAGTTCTAATTTCAGGTTTTAGTGTAATATCCAGTTTTTGTAGTTAGTTTGGAGAGGAGAGAAATTCCAAAGTGAGTCTTGCACGAGCTCTTGGCACTTTGGAGAGAGGAGGAGATTTTAGTCAAGGCTCAATTGAAGCTAAAGGCTGTCCTTCAAGGGGGTTTCTGTACATAGTTTATTTTGATTTCCGTGGCTGTAATTAAATTCTTTTCATGTGTTTATACTGTTAGCATGGAGTAGTCTCTCTTTCTTGGGGGAAGTCATGTACTCCTAGTTGTTCTGTGTTTAAGTTTTGAAGTTTATAGCAATAAAGAACTAAGCTTTTGTTTTAGAATTTGTGTCTACTGCTTATTTCTAATTTAAATTGATATCTGAAGCTTATCGAGGTTCGAATAGAGAAGTTAAAGTTCAGTAGAGATTTGGGTTAGTTATATGTTTCTTTGTTTTCTAAAACAACTCATTTTTCTAACTATATCGTTCTGGATTGTGATGGAGACTAGTTGAAAAGCGATGTGACTGTTTATAACTCTTGTTCTGAATAAGAGATAGTTAATCTTTAAGCTTTTATATTTATGGTCTTAGGATTTGAATGTTTCCGGATTGTGATGGAGTTCAAAGAAAACGTGAAAGTTTTTTCTTGTATATGGGTAACCATGTTTTCAAAAGTTAAGTCAAGGTAAAGGTATTTGAGCTATAAAAATAAGAACTTTGCATGTTAATAACTAGGAGGGATTGACACATTTCCCCAACATCTCATCTCCATAAGGTTTAGTCATCTACACCAGTTGTCTAATTCTGTTTTTCGTTTGTAGTTCTCAAAAACCAAAATTCTTTTTTATCAATAAGTAGAAAAATCTTTGCTTAAACTGAGCTCTCTTCTAGGTCTCGGTGGGATTGATATCTTGACTCTCGAGACTATATTACTTGTTGTCCTTGTGCAGTTGCTAGACACCCAACAAGTTTTTTGCGCCATTGTCGGGGATCGAACCCAGGACACCGGAGTGAAAGGCGGGAATATGTTATAAGTGTCTCAAAGACACTGTTTTAGGCATGAATTTAAGATTAGAAATCCCAATTTTGAGTTGATTGTTAGCATGAAAATGACAAATATAACTCAAATTCAAGTTTTGTGTCTCAGGTACCTGGTAGAAAAAGAAAATTTGGATTCAAAGAGAAATTGATGCAAAAATGAGCAAAATGAGCCAAAAAGGGTTGGTGCGATCACATCCCATTCTGGCCCACTGCACCGATTCTCGGGCGCCATTGAACCGATTCTGGCGGCCACCGAACCGATTCTCGCCCCACCACACCGGAAAATAGTCAAAAATTTAAATAAATGGAGGGAAATACCTAACGGCTAGGAAAGCTTCAACGAAGACAATCAGGAAAGTGGAATGGCACGACCGCCGCTTTTTTAGAGGGCTTACCTCATACACCGACAGAATGGACGGACGCCAAAGAGATGCCAAATACGGAAAGAGGAGTTGTCGCTTCGAGGATCATAGAAAAGTCATAGCAGCTATGCTGATGCGCCACTACTACTGCAAAATATGGCGCTACCACGCCAAGAAGTCTCCTTACTCGCACGATTTCGATGGCAGTTTGTTGGCTTAGAATGAACTCTGCTCCGTGTAACGGCAACGACCGCACCAAAACAGACACTTTATCGGGCGCGGTCGACTCAGCAACATAAAGTCGAAAAAATCTCGGGATCCCCGACAACCAATCAATCCCAAACTAGGGAGAAGAAGTCCTAAATGCCTAAGGAAGGTTTCCACGAATATTCTAAGGAAAGTTTCTCGAGTTCTAGGTGCATTGAATGATCAAGAAGTGAAGTTCCAAAAAAAAGAAGGAAACTACTGTCAAGAGAAGAAAAATATGAGTTTTGAGAAGACCATATATGGAGGTGCATATTCCCAATTCAATCCAAATTTGGACTGAAGATTCCTGGGGAGAAAGAGGATCATATTACTAAAATTCAGGTCAATTCAAGTCGGGTTTTTAGAGTTTTAAACTTCCAAAGTGGTGGACCCAAAGCAGAAATTGGCAGCAAATCCAATGCAACTTCTCAACATCGTATCTCGAGTTTCCCAACTCAGAATGGACTCAAATTTCGTTCACAAGGCATGGACAATGGAAGGAAGGTTATCAAGTAGTTGCATTCAATTATGAGGTTGGGAAGGCATACTTCAAACCCCATGTGAGAGATCAAATTACAAGGCCTGGGCAGTAGAACAAGTATAAATAGGGGTCCGAGGCAGAGTGCAAATCATCCAGTTTTTAGTTCTAAATTCAGGTTTTAGTGTAATCAAGTTTTTGTAGTTAGTTTGGAGAGGAGAAAAATTCCAGAGGGAGTCTTCCACGACCTATTGGCACTTTGGAGAGAGGAGGAGATTTTAGTCAAGACTCAATTGAGGCTAAAGGAAGTTCTTCAAGGGGGTTTCTGTACTTAGTTTATTTTGATTTTCCTGGCTGTAATTAAATTCTTTTCAAGTATTTATACTATTAGCATGGAGTAGTCTCTTTTTTTGGGGAAGTCATGAATTCCTAGTTGTTATATGTTTAAGTTTTGAAGTTTATAGCAATAAAGTACTTAGCCTTTGTTTTAGAATTTGTGTCTACTGCTTATTTCTAATTTAAATTGATATATGAAGCATATCGAGGTTCGAATAGAGAAGTTAAACTTCAGTAGAGATTAGGTTAGTTATATGATTCTTTTTTTTCTGAAACAACTTCTTTTTCTAACTAGATCGTTCTGGATTGTGTTGGAGACAAGTTGAAAAGCGATGTGACTGTTTATGATCTTGTTCTAAATAAGAGAGAGTTAATCTTTAAGCTTTTATATTTATGCACCTAGGATTTGAATGTTTCCGATTGTGATGGAGTTCAAAGAATATTTGAAAGTCATTTCCTGTATATGGGTAACCATGTTTTCAAAAGCTAAGTCAAGGTAAAGGTACTTGAGCGATAAAAATCTGAACTTTGCATGTTAATAACTAGGAGGGATTGACACTTTTCCCCAACATCTCATCTCCGTAAGGTTTAGTCATCTACCCAAGTAGTCTAATTCTGTTTTTCGTTTCTAGTTCTCAAAACCAAAATTCTTTTTCACAATCAGTAGAAAAATCTTTGCTTAAACTGAGTTCTGATCATGGTCTCTGTGAGATTGAAATCTTGACTCTCGAGACTATATTACTTGCTGTCCTTGTGCAGTTGCTAGACACCCAACAAGTTTTTGGCCCATTGTCGGGATCGAACCCAGGACACCGGGCGTGAAAAGGCTTAAAATATGTTATAAGTGTCTCAAAGACACTATTTTAGGCATGAATTTATGATTAGAAATCCCAATTTTGAGTTGATTGTTAGCATGAATATGACAAATATAACTCAAATTCATGTTTTGTGTCTCAGGTACCTGGTAGAAAAAGAAATTCTGGATTCAAAGACAAATTGAAGCAAAAATGTGCAAAATGTGCCAAAAGGGTTCGTGTGATCGCGACCGATTTTGGCCCATCGAACCGATTCTGGCGCCATCGAACCGATTCTGGCGCCACTCGAACCGATTCTCGGCGCCATCGAACCGATTCTGGCCATTGAACCGATTCTAGCCACCACACCGGAAAATAGTCAAAAATTTAAATAAATGGAACCGAACAGCTAGGAAAGCTTCAACGAAGACAATCAGGAAAGTGGAATGGCACGACCGCGCCTTCAGAGGGCTACCTCACACACGCACAGAATGGACGCCAAAAGAGATGCCAAATACGGAAAGAGGAGTTGTCGCTTCGTGGATCATAGAAAAAAGCAAAAGCAAAGGCTTATCGCCACACTACTATCGCAAAAAATATGGCGCCGCCACGCCAAGAAGTCTCCTTACTCGGCACGATTTCGATGGCAGTTTGTTGACTTAGAAAGAACTCTGCTCCAGAGGCGCGACCGCACCAAAATAGACACTTTATCGGTGCGGTCGACTCACCAACATAAAGTCGCAAAAATCTCAGGATCCTGACAACCAATCAATGCCAAACTTGGGATAAGAAGTCCTAAATGCCTAAGGAAGGTATCCAAGAATATTATAAGGAAATTTTCTCGAGTTCTAGGTGCATTGAATGATCAATAAGTGAAGTTCAAAAAAAAAAAGGAAACTATTGTAAGAAGAGAAGAAAAAATCCGAGTTTTAAGAAGACCATATCCGAGGTGCATATTCCCAATTCAATCCAAATTTGGACAGAAGATTCCTGGGGAGATAGAGGATCATATTACGAAAAAAATTCAGGTCAATTCAAGTTGGGTTTTTAGAGTTTTAAACTTCCATAGTGGTGGACCAAGAGCAGAAATTGGCAGCAAATGCAATCCAACTTCTCAACATCTTATCTCGAGTTTCCCAACTCAGAATGTTCTCAAATTTCGTTCACAAGGCAAGGACAATGGAAGTAAGGTTATCATGTAATTGCATTCAATTATGAGGTTGGGAAGGCATACTTCAAACCCCTTATCAGAGATCAAATTACAAGGCCTGGGCAGTAGAACAAGTATAAATAGGGGTCCGAGGCAGAGTGCAAATCATGCAGTTTTTAGTTCTAATTTCAGGTTTTAGTGTAATATCCAGTTTTTGTAGTTAGTTTGGAGAGGAGAGAAATTCCAAAGGGAGTCTTGCACGAGCTCTTGGCACTTTGGAGAGAGGAGGAGATTTTAGTCAAGGCTCAATTGAAGCTAAAGGCTGTCCTTCAAGGGGGTTTCTGTACATAGTTTATTTTGATTTCCGTGGCTGTAATTAAATTCTTTTCATGTGTTTATACTGTTAGCATGGAGTAGTCTCTCTTTCTTGGGGGAAGTCATGAACTCCTAGTTGTTCTGTGTTTAAGTTTTGAAGTTTATAGCAATAAAGTACTAAGCTTTTGTTTTAGAATTTGTGTCTACCGCTTATTTCTAATTTAAATTGATATCCTGAAGCTTATCGAGGTTCAAAAGAGAAGTTAAAGTTCACTAGAGATTTGGGTTAGTTATATGATTCTTTGTTTTCTAAAACAACTCATTTTTCTAACTATATCGCTCTGGATTGTGATGGAGACCAGTTGAAAAGCGATGTGACTGCTTATAACTCTTGTTCTGAATAAGAGATAGTTAATCCTTAAGCTTTTATATTTATGCTATTAGGATTTGAATGTTTCCTGATTGTGATGGAGTTCAATGAATACGTGAAAGTTATTTCCTTTATATGGGTAACCATGTTTTCAAAAAGCTAAGTCAAGGTAAAGGTATTTGAGCTATAAAAATAAGAACTTTGCATGTTAATAACTAGGAGGGATTGACACATTTCCCCAACATCTCATCTCCATAAGGTTTAGTCATCTACACCAGTTGTCTAATTCTGTTTTTCGTTTGTAGTTCTCAAAAACCAAAATTCTTTTTCATCAATAAGTAGAAAAATCTTTGCTTAAACTGAGCTCTCTTCTAGGTCTCGGTGGGATTGATATCTTGACTCTCGAGACTATATTACTTGTTGTCCTTGTGAAGTTGCTAGACACCCAACAAGTTTTTTGCGCCATTGTCGGGGATCGAACCCAGGACACCGGAGTGAAAGGCGGGAATATGTTATAAGTGTCTCAAAGACACTGTTTTAGGCATGAATTTAAGATTAGAAATCCCAATTTTGAGTTGATTGTTAGCATGAAAATGACAAATATAACTCAAATTCAAGTTTTGTGTCTCAGGTACCAGGTAGAAAAAGAAAATCTGGATTCAAAGAGAAATTGATGCAAAAATGAGCAAAATGAGCCAAAAAGGGTTGGTGCGATCACACCGATTCTGGCGCCACTGTACCGATTCTGGCGCCATTGAACCGATTCTGGCGCCACTGAACCGATTCTGGCGCCACCACACCGGGAAAATAGTCAAAAATTTAAATAAATGGAGGGAAATACCTAACGGCTAGGAAAGCTTCAACGAAGACAATCAGGAAAGTGGAATGGCACGACACGCTTTTGAGAGGGCGCCACCTCATACACCGACAGAATGGACGCCAAAGAGATGCCAAATACGGAAAGAGGAGTTGTCGCTCGAGGATCATAGAAAAGTCATAGCAGTTCTTGCTGATGCGCCACTACTACTACAAAAATATGGCGCTACCACGCCAAGAAGTCTCCTTTACTCGCACGATTTCGATGGCAGTTTGTGGGCTTAGAATGAACTCTGCTCCTCAGATGGCACCCACGACCGCACCAAAACAGACACTTTATCGGGCGCCGGGTCGACTCAGCAACATAAAGTCGAAAAAATCTCGATCCCGACAACCAATCAATCCCAAACTAGGGAGAAGAAGTCCTAAATGCCTAAGGAAGGTTTCCACGAATATTCTAAGGAAAGTTTCTCGAAGTTCTAGGTGCATTGAATGATCAAGAAGTGAAGTTCCAAAAAAAGAAGGAAACTACTGTCAGAAGAGAAGAAAAATATGAGTTTTGAGAAGACCATATATGGAGGTGCATATTCCCAATTCAATCCAAATTTGGACTGAAGATTCCTGGGGAGAAAGAGGATCATATTACGAAAATTCAGGTCAATTCAAGTCGGGTTTTTAGAGTTTTAAACTTCCAAAGTGGTGGACCCAAAGCAGAAATTGGCAGCAAATCCAATGCAACATCTCAACATCATATCTCGAGTTTCCCAACTCAGAATGGACTCAAATTTCGTTCACTAGGCAAGGACAATGGAAGGAAGGTTATCATGTAATTGCATTCAATTATGAGGTTGGGAAGGCATACTACAAACCCCTTGTCAGAGACCAAATTTGAAATCCTGGGCAGTAGAACAAGTATAAATAGGGGTCCGAGGCAGAGTGAAAATCATCCAGTTTTTAGTTCTAATTTCAGGTTTTAGTGTAATATCCAGTTTTTGTAGTTAGTTTGGAGAGGAGAGAAATTCCAGAGGGAGTCTTGCACGACCTCTTGGCACTTTGGAGAGAGAAGGAGGAGATCTTAGTCAAGGCTCAATTGAAGCTAAAGGCAGTCTTTCAAGGGGGTTACTGTACTTAGTTTATTTTGATTTCCATGGCTGTAATTAAATTCTTTACATGTGTTTATACTGTTAGCATGGAGTAGTCTCTCTTTTTTGGGGGAAGTCATGAACTCCTAGTTGTTATATGTTTAAGTTTTGAAGTTTATAGCAATAAAGTACTTAGCCTTTGTTTTAGAATTTGTGTCTTCTGTTTTTTTCTAATTTGAATTGATATATGAAGCTTAGTGAGTTTCGAATAGAGAAGTTAAAGTTTAGTAGAGATTTGGGTTAGTTATATGATTCTTTGTTTTCTAAAACAACTCGTTTTCTAACTAGATTGTTCCGATTGTGATGGAGACTAGTTGAAAAGCGATGTGACTCTTTATAACTCTTGTTCAGAATAAGAGAGAGTTAATCTTTAAGCTTTTATATTTATGCTCTTAGGGTTTGAATGTTTCTGGATTGTGATGGAGTTCCAAGAATACGCGGAAAGTTATTTCCTGTATATGGGTAACCATGTTTTCAAAAGCTAAGTCAAGGTAAAGGTATTTGAGCTATAAAAATCAGAACTTTGCATGTTAATAACTAGGGGATTGACACTTTTCCCCAACTTCTCATCTCCATTAGGTTTAGTCATCTACTCTAGTAGTCTAATTCTGTTTTTTCGTTTCTAGTACTCAAAACCAAAATTCTTTTTCACAATCAGTAGAAAAATCTTTGCTTAAACTGAGTTCTCATCAAGGTCTCTCGTGGGATTGATATCTTGACTTTCGAGACTATATTACTTGCTGTCCTTGTGTTGTTGCTAGACACCAAACAAGTTTTTTGACGCCATTCTCAGGGATCAAACCCAGGACACCGGGCGAAAGGCGGAATATGTGATAAGTGTCTCTTAGACACTGCTTTTAGGCATGGATTTATGATTAGAAATCCCAATTTTGAGTTAATTGTTAGCATGAAAATGACAAATTTAACTGAAATTCATGTTTTATGTCTCAGGTACCAGGTAGAAAAAGAAAACCAGGATTCAAAGATAAATTGAAGCAAAAATGAGCAAAATGAGCCAAAAGGGTTGGTGCGATCGCGACCGATTCTAGCCAATTGCCGTGACATTCGACTCTGGCAATCGCACCGATTCTGATGCCACCACACCGGGAAAATAGTCAAAAATTTAAATAAATGGAGGGAAATACCCAAGGGCTAGGAAAGCTTCAAAGAAGACAATCAGGAAAGTGGAATGGCACGATCAAGCCTCGAGGGCGCCACCTCACACATCGACAGAATGGACGCCAAAAGAGATGCCAAATACGGAAAGAGGAGTTGCCGCTCGAGGATCATAGAAAAAGTCAAAGCAGTATGCTGTCGCCGCGAAGAAGTTCTACAGCAAAATATGGCGCTGCCACCTCAAGAAGTCTCCTTACTCGGCACAATTTTGATGGCAGTTTGTTGACTTAGAAAGAACTCTCTGCTCAGTATGCACCGCGCACCAAAATAGACACTTTATCGGGCGCCGGGTCGACTCAACAACGCAAAGTCGCAAAAATCTCGGATCCTAACAACCAATCAATCCCAAACTTGGGAGAAGAAGTCCTAAATGCCTAAAGAAGGTATCCACGAATATTCTAAGAAAATTTTCTCGAAGTTCTCTACGCATTGAATGAGCCCCAAAAAAGAAGGAAACTACTGCCAGAAGAGAAGAAAAATCTGAGTTTTGAGAAGACCATATCTGAGGTGCATATTCCCAATTCATTCCAAATTTGGATAGAAGATTCCTGGGGAGAAAGAGGATCATATTACGAAAATTCAGGTCAATTCAAGTTGGGTTTTAGAGTTTTAAACTTCCAAAGTGGTGGACCCAGAGCAGAAATTGGCAGCAAATGCAATCCAACATCTCAACATCATATCTCGAGTTTCCCAACTCAGAATGGACTCAAATTTCGTTCACTAGGCAAGGACAATGGAAGGAAGGTTATCATGTAATTGCATTCAATTATGAGGTTGGGAAGGCATACTACAAACCCCTTGTCAGAGACCAAATTTGAAATCCTGGGCAGTAGAACAAGTATAAATAGGGGTCCGAGGCAGAGTGAAAATCATCCAGTTTTTAGTTCTAATTTCAGGTTTTAGTGTAATATCCAGTTTTTGTAGTTAGTTTGGAGAGGAGAGAAATTCCAGAGGGAGTCTTGCACGACCTCTTGGCACTTTGAAGAGAGAAGGAGGAGATCTTAGTCAAGGCTCAATTGAAGCTAAAGGCAGTCCTTCAAGGGGGTTACTGTACTTAGTTTATTTTGATTTCCATGGCTATAATTAAATTCTTTACATGTGTTTATACTGTTAGCATGGAGTAGTCTCTCTTTTTTGGGGGAAGTCATGAACTCCTAGTTGTTATATGTTTAAGTTTTGAAGTTTATAGCAATAAAGTACTTAGCCTTTGTTTTAGAATTTGTGTCTACTGTTTATTTTGTAATTTAAATTGATATCTGAAGCTTAGTGAGTTTCGAATAGAGAAGTTAAAGTTTAGTTGAGATTTGGGTTAGTTATATGATTCTTTGTTTTCTAAAACAACTCATTTTTCTAACTAGATTGTTCCGGATTGTGATGGAGACTAGTTGAAAAGCGATGTGACTCTTTATAACTCTTGTTCAGAATAAGAGAGAGTTAATCTTTAAGCTTTTATATTTATGCTCTTAGGGTTTGAATGTTTCTGGATTGTGATGGAGTTCCAAGAATACGGAAAGTAATTTCCTGTATATGGGTAACCATGTTTTCAAAAGCTAAGTCAAGGTAAAGGTATTTGAGCTATAAAAATCAGAACTTTGCATGTTAATAACTAGGGGATTGACACTTTTCCCCAACTTCTCATCTCCATTAGGTTTAGTCATCTACTCTAGTAGTCTAATTCTGTTTTTCGTTTCTAGTACTCAAAACCAAAATTCTTTTTCACAATCAGTAGAAAAATCTTTGCTTAAACTGAGTTCTCATCAAGGTCTCTCGTGGGATTGATATCTTGACTTTCGAGACTATATTACTTGCTGTCCTTGTGTTGTTGCTAGACACCAAACAAGTTTTTGACACCATTCTCAGGGATCAAACCCAGGACACCGGGCGAAAAGGCGGAATATGTGATAAGTGTCTCTTAGACACTATTTTAGGCATGGATTTATGATTAGAAATCCCAATTTTGAGTTAATTGTTAGCATGAAAATGACAAATTTAACTGAAATTCATGTTTTATGTCTCAGGTACTAGGTAGAAAAAGAAAACCAGGATTCAAAGATAAATTGAAGCAAAAATGAGCAAAATGAGCCAAAAAGGGTTGGTGCGATCGCACCGATTCTAGCGCCACCGTACCAATTCTGGCGCCACTGCACCGATTCTGGCGCCACCACACCGGGAAAATAGTCAAAAATTTAAATAAATGGAGGGAAATACCTAACGGCTAGGAAAGCTTCAACGAAGACAATCAGGAAAGTGGAATGGCACGACCGCGCCTTTAGAGGGCGCTACCTCATACACTGACAGAATGGACGCGCCAAAGAGATGCCAAATACGGAAAGAGGAGTTGTCGTTCTGAGGATCATAGAAAAGTCAAAGCAGTTGCGCTGATGCGCCACTACTACTGCAAAATATGGCGCTACCACGCCAAGAAGTCTCCTTACTCGGCACGATTTCGATGGCAGTTTGTTGGCTTAGAATGAACTCTGCTCCAGTGGCACGACCGCACACCAAAACATTACACTTTATCGGGCGCCGGTCGACTCAGCAACATAAAGTCAAAAAATCTCGATCCCCGACAACCAATCAATCCCAAACTAGGGAGAAGAAGTCCTAAATGCCTAAGGAAGGTTTCCACGAAATATTCTAAGGAAAGTTTCTCGAGTTCTAGGTGCATTGAATGATCAAGAAGTGAAGTTCCAAAAAAGAAGGAAACTACCGTCGAAGAGAAGAAAAATATGAGTTTTGAGAAGACCATATATGGAGGTGCATATTCCCAATTCAATCCAAATTTGGACTGAAGATTCCTGGGGAGAAAGAGGATCATATTACGAAAAATTCAGGTCAATTCAAGTCGGGTTTTTAGAGTTTTAAACTTCCAAAGTGGTGGACCCAAAGCAGAAATTGGCAGCAAATCCAATGCAACTTCTCAACATCGTATCTCGAGTTTCCCAACTCAGAATGGACTCAAATTTCGTTCACAAGGCATGGACAATGGTAGGAAGGTTATCAAGTAGTTGCATTCAATTATGAGGTTGGGAAGGCATACTTCAAACCCCATGTGAGAGATCAAATTACAAGGCCTGGGCAGTAGAACAAGTATAAATAGGGGTCCGAGGCAGAGTGAAAATCATCCAGTTTTTAGTTCTAATTTCAGGTTTTAGTGTAATATCCAGTTTTTGTAGTTAGTTTGGAGAGGAGAGAAATTCCAGAGGGAGTCTTGCACCCACCTCTTGGCACTTTGGAGAGAGAAGGAGGAGATCTTAGTCAAGGCTCAATTGAAGCTAAAGGCAGTCCTTCAAGGGGGTTACTGTACTTAGTTTATTTTGATTTCCATGGCTTTTAATTAAATTCTTTACATGTGTTTATACTGTTAGCATGGAGTAGTCTCTCTTTTTTGGGGAAGTCATGAACTCCTAGTTGTTATATGTTTAAGTTTTGAAGTTTATAGCAATAAAGTACTTAGCCTTTGTTTTAGAATTTGTGTCTTCTATTTTTTTTTTCTAATTTGAATTGATATATGAAGCTTAGTGAGTTTCAATAGAGAAGTTAAAGTTTTAGTAGAGATTTGGGTTAGTTATATGATTCTTTGTTTTCTAAAACAACTCGCTTTTCTAACTAGATTGTTCCGATTGTGATGGAGACTAGTTGAAAAGCGATGTGACTCTTTATAACTCTTGTTCAGAATAAGAGAGAGTTAATCTTTAAGCTTTTATATTTATGCTCTTAGGGTTTGAATGTTTCTGGATTGTGATGGAGTTCCAAGAATACGTGAAAGTTATTTCCTGTATATGGGTAACCATGTTTTCAAAAGCTAAGTCAAGGTAAAGGTATTTGAGCTATAAAAATCAGAACTTTGCATGTTAATAACTAGGGGGGATTGACACTTTTCCCCAACTTCTCATCTCCATTAGGTTTAGTCATCTACTCTAGTAGTCTAATTCTGTTTTTCGCTTCTAGTACTCAAAACCAAAATTCTTTTTCACAATCAGTAGAAAAATCTTTGCTTAAACTGAGTTCTCATCAAGGTCTCGTGGGATTGATATCTTGACTTTCGAGACTATATTACTTGCTGTCCTTGTGTTGTTGCTAGACACCAAACAAGTTTTTGACGCCATTCTCAGGGATCAAACCCAGGACACCGGGCGTGAAAGGCGGAATATGTGATAAGTGTCTCTTAGACACTGTTTTAGGCATGGATTTATGATTAGAAATCCCAATTTTGAGTTAATTGTTAGCATGAAAATGACAAATTTAACTGAAATTCATGTTTTATGTCTCAGGTACCAGGTAGAAAAAAGAAAACCAGGATTCAAAGATAAATTGAAGCAAAATGAGCAAAATGAGCCAAAAGGGTTGGTGCGCGATCGCGACCGATTCTAGCCACCGCATCGACATCCATTCTCGGCCATCGCGACCGATTCTCGCCACCACACCGGGAAAAATAGTCAAAAATTTAAATAAATGGAGGGAAATACCCAAGGGCTAGGAAAGCTTCAAAGAAGACAATCAGGAAAGTGGAATGGCACGATCGCTGCCTTCGAGAGGGCTTACCTCACACACCTGACGTAATGGACGCCAAAGAGATGCCAAATACGGAAAGAGGAGTTGCCGCTCGAGGATCATAGAAAAGTCAGCAGCATGCCGTCGCTACGAAGTTCTACAGCAAAATATGGCGCCACCCCAAGAAGTCTCCTTTACTCGCACAATTTTGATGGCAGTTTGTTGACTTAGAAAGAACTCTCTTTCAAGCACACCGCACCAAAATAGACACTTTATCGGGCGCCGGGCCGACTCAACAACGAAAGTCGCAAAAATCTCGGATCCTAACAACCAATCAATCCCAAACTTGGGAGAAGAAGTCCTAAATGCCTAAAGAAGGTATCCACTAATATTCTAAGAAAATTTTCTCGAAGTTCTCTACAAGATTGAATGATCCCCAAAAAAAGAAGGAAACTACTGCCAGAAGAGAAGAAAAATCTGAGTTTTGAGAAGACCATATCTGAGGTGCATATTCCCAATTCATTCCAAATTTGGATAGAAGATTCCTGGGAGAAAGAGGATCATATTACGAAAATTCAGGTCAATTCAAGTCGGTTTTTAGAGTTTTAAACTTCCAAAGTGGTGGACCCAGAGCAGAAATTGGCAGCAAATGCAATCCAACATCTCAACATCATATCTCGAAGTTTCCCAACTCAGAATGGACTCAAATTTCGTTCACTAGGCAAGGACAATGGAAGGAAGGTTATCATGTAATTGCATTCAATTATGAGGTTGGGAAGGCATACTACAAACCCCTTGTCGAGACCAAATTTGAAATCCTCGGCAAGAGAACAAGTATAAATAGGGGTCCCAGGCGAGTGAAAATCATCCAGTTTTTAGTTCTAATTTCAGGTTTTAGTGTAATATCCAGTTTTTGTAGTTAGTTTGGAGAGGAGAGAAATTCCAGAGGGAGTCTTGCACGACCTCTTTGGCACTTTGGAGAGAGAAGGAGGAGATCTTAGTCAAGGCTCAATTGAAGCTAAAGGCAGTCCTTCAAGGGGGTTACTTGACTTAGTTTATTTTGATTTCCATGGCTATAATTAAATTCTTTTACATGTGTTTATACTGTTAGCATGGAGTAGTCTCTCTTTTTGGGGAAGTCATGAACTCCTAGTTGTTATATGTTTAAGTTTTGAAGTTTATAGCAATAAAGTACTTAGCCTTTGTTTTAGAATTTGTGTCTCACTGTTTATTTTGTAATTTAAATTGATATCTGAAGCTTAGTGAGTTTCGAATAGAGAAGTTAAAGTTTAGTTGAGATTTGGGTTAGTTATATGATTCTTTGTTTTCTAAAACAACTCATTTTTCTAACTAGATTGTTCCGATTGTGACGGAGACTAGTTGAAAAGCGATGTTACTCTTTATAACTCTTGTTTAGAATAAGAGAGAGTTAATCTTTATGCTTTTATATTTATGCTCTTAGGGTTTGAATGTTTCTGGATTGTGATGGATTTCCAAGAATACGGAAAGTTATTTCCTGTATATGGGTAACCATGTTTTCAAAAGCTAAGTCAAGGTAAAGGTATTTGAGCTATAAAAATCAAAACTTTATGTGTTAATAACTAGGAGGGATTGACACTTTTCCCCAACATCTCATCTCCATAAGGTTTAGTGATCTACCCTGTAGTCTAATTCTATTTTTCGTATCAGGTTCTCAAAACCAAAATTCTTTTTCACAATCAAGAGAAAAATCTTTGCTTAAACTGAGTTCTCGGGCAAGGTCTCTCGGCCGATTGATATCTAGACACTGAGACTATATTACTTGCTGTCCTTTGTGCAGTTGCTAGACACCCAACAAGTTTTTTGGCGCCATTGTCGGGATCGAACGCAGGGACAATCGACGGAAAAGGCGGGAATAAGTGATAAGTGTCTCAAAGACACTGTTTTAGGCTTGAATTTATGATTAGAAATCCCAATTTTGAGTTGATTGTTAGCATGAAAAATGACAAATATGACTCAAATTAATGTTTTGTGTCTCTAGTACCTGGTAGAAAAAGAAAATCTGGATTCAAAGAGAAATTGAAGCAAAAAATGAGCAAAATGAGCCAAAAGGGTTGGTGCGATCGCGACCGATTCTAGCCCAATCGAACCGATTCTGGCTTCACCGCGACCGATTTTGGCCACCACACCGGGAAAATAGTCAAAAATTTAAATAAATGGAGGGAAATACCCAAGGGCTAGGAAAGCTTCAAAGAAGACAATCAGGAAAGTGGAATGGCACGACCGCTTCTTCTCGAGAGGGCGCCACCTCACATTAATCGACGTAATGGACGCCAAAGAGATGCCAAATAATGGAAAGAGGAGTTGCCGCTCGAGGATCATAGAAAAGTCAAAGCAGTTATACGCCGCCCAGTCCTACAGCAAAATATGGCGCCGCCACCCCAAGAAGTCTCCTTTACTCGGCACGATTTCGATGGCAGTTTGTTGACTTAGAAAGAACTGCTCCAGCGAAGCCGCACCGCACCAAAATAGACACTTTATCGGCGCCGGTCGACTCAACAACGCAAAGTCACAAAATTCTCGGGATCCTCACAACCAGTCAATCCAAAACTTGGGAGAAGAAGTCCCAAATGCCTAAAGAAGGTATCCACGAATATTCTAAGGAAATTTTCTCGAAGTTCTCTACAAGATTGAATGAATCCAAAAAATAGGAAACTACTGCCTCAAGAGAAGAAAAATCTGAGTTTTGAGAAGACCATATCCGAGGTGCACATTCCCAATTCAATCCAAATTTGGTTAGAAGATTCCTGGGGAGATAGAGGATCATATTACTAAAAATTCAGGACAATTCAAGTCGGGTTTTTATAGTTTTAAACTTCCAAAGTGGTGGACCCAGAGCAGAAATTGGCAGCAAATGCAATCACAGCTTCTCAACATCATATCTCGAAGTTCCCAACCCAGAATGGACACAAATTTCGTTCACAAGGCAAGGACAATGGAAGGAAGGTTATCATGTAATTGCATTCACCATGAGGTTGGGAAGGCATACTTCAAACCCCTTGTAGAGATCAAATTTCAAGGCCTTGGCAGTAGAACAAGTATAAATAGGGGTCCCAGGCAGTGCAAATCATCCAGTTTTTAGTTCTAATTTCTGGTTTTAGTGTAATATCCAATTTTTGTAGTTAGTTTGGAGAGGAGGGAAATTCCAGAGGGAGTCTAGCACCCACCTCTTGGCACTTTGGAGAGAGGAGGAGACTTTAGTCTAGGCTCAATTGAAGCTAAAGGCAGTCCTTCAAGGGGGTTTCTGTACTTAGTTTATTTTGATTTCCATGGCTGTAATTAAATTCTTTTCATGTGTTTATACTATTAGCATGGAGTAGTCTCTCTTTTTTTGTGGGAAGTCATGAACTCCTAGTTGTTATATGTTTAAGTTTTGAAGTTTATAGCAATAAAGTACTTAGCCTTTGTTTTAGAATTTGTGTCTACCGCTTATTTCTAATTTAAATTGATATCCTAAGCTTATCGAGGTTCAAAAAAGAGAAGTTAAAGTTCACTAGAGATTTGGGTTAGTTATATGATTCTTTTTGTTTTCTAAAACAACTCATTTTTCTAACTATATCGCTCTGGATTGTGATGGAGACCAGTTGAAAAGCGATGTGGACTGTTTATAACTCTTGTTCTGAATAAGAGATAGTTAATCCTTAAGCTTTTATATTTATGCTATTAGGATTTGAATGTTTTCGGATTGTGATGGAGTTCAATGAATACGCGAAAGTTATTTCCTTTATATGGGTAACCATGTTTTAAAAGCTAAGTCAAGGTAAAGGTATTTGAGCTATAAAAATAAGAACTTTGCATGTTAATAACTAGGAGGGATTGACACATTTCCCCAACATCTCATCTCCATAAGGTTTAGTCATCTACACCAGTTGTCTAATTCTGTTTTTCGCTTGTAGTTCTCAAAACCAAAAATTCTTTTTTCATCAATAAGTAGAAAAAAATCTTTGCTTAAACCGAGCTCTCTTCTAGGTCTCGGTGGATTGATATCTTGACTCTCGAGACTATATTACTTGTTGTCCTTGTGGAAGTTGCTTGACACCCAACAAGTTTTTGCTCCATTGTCGGGGATCGAACCCAGGACACCGGAGTGAAAGGCGGAATATGTTATAAGTGTCTCAAAGACACTGTTTTAGGCATGAATTTAAGATTAGAAATCCCAATTTTGAGTTGATTGTTAGCATGAAAATGACAAATATAACTCAAATTCAAGTTTTGTGTCTCAAAAACCTGGTAGAAAAAGAAAATCTGGATTCAAAGAGAAATTGATGCAAAAATGAGCAAAATGAGCCAAAAAGGGTTGGTGCGGACACATTGAATTCCATTCTGCCACTGCACCGATTCTCGGCGCCATTGAACCGATTCTGGCGCCAATCGAACCGATTCTGGCACCACCACACCGGGAAAATAGTCAAAAAATTAAATAAATGGAGGGAAATACCTAACGGCTAGGAAAAGCTTCAACGACGACAATCAGGAAAGTGGAATGGCACGACCGCCTTTTAGAGGGCTACCTCATACACTGACAGAATGGACGCCCAAAGAGATGCCAAATACGGAAAAGAGGAGTTGTCGCTCGAGGATCATAGAAAAGTCAAAGCAGCTTGCGCTGATGCTTCACTACTATCTGCAAAATATGGCGCTACCACGCCAAGAAGTCTCCTTACCGCACGACATTTCGATGGCAGTTTGTTGGCTTAGAATGAACTCTGCTCCAGCGGGCACGACCGCACCAAAACAGACACTTTATCGGGCGCCGGTCGACTCAGCAACATAAAGTCGAAAAATCTCGGGATCCTGACAACCAATCAATCCCAAACTAGGGAGAAGAAGTCCTAAATGCCTAAGGAAGGTTTCCACGAATATTCTAAGGAAAGTTTCTCGAAGTTCTAGGTGCATTGAATGATCAAGAAGTGAAGTTCCAAAAAAAGAAGGAAACTACTGTCAAGAGAAGAAAAATATGAGTTTTGAGAAGACCATATATGGAGGTGCATATTCCCAATTCAATCCAAATTTGGACTGAAGATTCCTGGGGAGAAAGAGGATCATATTACGAAAATTCAGGTCAATTCAAGTTGGGTTTTAGAGTTTTAAACTTCCAAAGTGGTGGACCCAAAGCAGAAATTGGCAGCAAATCCAATGCAACTTCTCAACATCGTGATCTCGAAGCCTCCCAACCCAGAATGGACTCAAATTTCGTTCACAAGGCATGGACAATGGTAGGAAGGTTATCAAGTAGTTGCATTCAATTATGAGGTTGGGAAGGCATACTTCAAACCCCATGTGAGAGATCAAATTACAAGGCCTGGGCAGAGAACAAGTATAAATAGGGGTCCGAGGCAGAGTGAAAATCATCCAGTTTTTAGTTCTAATTTCAGGTTTTAGTGTAATATCCAGTTTTTGTAGTTAGTTTGGAGAGGAGAGAAATTCCAGAGGGAGTCTTGCACCCACCTCTTGGCACTTTGGAGAGAGAAGGAGGAGATCTTAGTAAAGGCTCAATTGAAGCTAAAGGCAGTCCTTCAAGGGGGTTACTGTACTTAGTTTATTTTGATTTCCATGGCTGTAATTAAATTCTTTACATGTGTTTATACTGTTAGCATGGAGTAGTCTCTTTTTTGGGGAAGTCATGAACCCTAGTTGTTATATGTTTAAGTTTTGAAGTTTATAGCAATAAAGTACTTAGCCTTTTGTTTTAGAATTTGTGTCTTCTGTTTTTCTAATTTGAATTGATATATGAAGCTTAGTGAGTTTCAATAGAGAAGTTAAAGTTTAGTAGAGATTTGGGTTAGTTATATGATTCTTTGTTTTCTAAAACAACTCGCTTTTTCTAACTAGATTGTTCCGATTGTGATGGAGACTAGTTGAAAAGCGATGTGACTCTTTATAAACTTTGTTCAGAATAAGAGAGAGTTAATCTTTAAGCTTTTATATTTATGCTCTTAGGGTTTGAATGTTTCTGGATTGTGATGGAGTTCCAAGAATACGCGGAAAGTTATTTCCTGTATATGGGTAACCATGTTTTCAAAAAAAGCTAAGTCAAGGTAAAGGTATTTGAGCTATAAAAAAATCAGAACTTTGCATGTTAATAACTAGGGGATTGACACTTTTCCCCAACTTCATCTCCATTAGGTTTAGTCATCTACTCTAGTAGTCTAATTCTGTTTTTCGTTTCTAGTACTCAAAACCAAAAATTTTTTTCACAATCAGTAGAAAAATCTTTGCTTAAACTGAGTTCTCATCAAGGTCTCTGTGGGATTGATATCTTGACTTTCGAGACTATATTACTTTGCTGTCCTTGTGTTGTTGCTAGACACCAAACAAGTTTTTGACGCCATTCTCAGGGATCAAACCCAGGACACCGGGCGTGAAAGGCGGGAATATGTGATAAGTGTCTCTTAGACACTGTTTTAGGCATGGATTTATGATTAGAAATCCCAATTTTGAGTTAATTGTTAGCATGAAAATGACAAATTTAACTGAAATTCATGTTTTATGTCTCAGGTACCAGGTAGAAAAAGAAAACCAGGGATTCAAAGATAAATTGAAGCAAAATGAGCAAAATGAGCCAAAAGGGTTGGTGCGACGCACCATTCTAGCCACCGGCACTCGATTCTCCCCGCCACCGCACCGATTCCGGCGCCACCACACCGGGAAAATAGTCAAAAATTTAAATAAATGGAGGGAAATACCCAAGGGCTAGGAAAGCTTCAAAGAAGACAATCAGGAAAGTGGAATGGCACGATCGCTGCCTTCCGAGGGCCACCTCACACACCGACAGTAATGGACGCCAAAGAGATGCCAAATACGGAAAGAGGAGTTGCCGCTCGAGGATCATAGAAAAGTCAGCAAAAGCATGCCGCTACGAAGTTCTACAGCAAAATATGGCGCTGCACCCCAAGAAGTCTCCTTTACTCGCACAATTTTGATGGCAGTTTGTTGACTTAGAAAGAACTCTGCCTCCAGTTGGACCGCACTAAAAATAGACACTTTATCGGGCGCTGGTCGACTCAACAACGCAAAGTCGCAAAAAATCTCGATCCTAACAACCAATCAATCCCAAACTTGGGAGAAGAAGTCCTAAATGCCTAAAGAAGGTATCCACGAATATTCTAAGAAAATTTTCTCGAAGTTCTCTACAAGATTGAATGATCCCCAAAAAAGAAGGAAACCACGCTTAAGAGAAGAAAAATCTGAGTTTTGAGAAGACCATATCTCTGAGGTGCATATTCCCAATTCATTCCAAATTTGGATAGAAGATTCCTGGGGAGAAAGAGGATCATATTACGAAAAATTCAGGTCAATTCAAGTCGGGTTTTTAGAGTTTTAAACTTCCAAAGTGGTGGACCCAGAGCAGAAATTGGCAGCAAATGCAATCCAACATCTCAACATCATATCTCGAAGCCCCAACTCAGAATGGACTCAAATTTCGTTCACTAGGCAAGGACAATGGAAGGAAGGTTATCATGTAATTGCATTCAATTATGAGGTTGGGAAGGCATACTACAAACCCCTTTGTCGAGACCAAATTTGAAACCTCGGCAGTAGAACAAGTATAAATAGGGGTCCGAGGCAGAGTGAAAATCATCCAGTTTTTAGTTCTAATTTCAGGTTTTAGTGTAATATCCAGTTTTTGTAGTTAGTTTGGAGAGGAGAGAAATTCCAGAGGGAGTCTTGCACGACCTCTTGGCACTTTGAGAGAGAAGGAGGAGATCTTAGTCAAGGCTCAATTGAAGCTAAAGGCAGTCCCTTCAAGGGGGTTACTGTGACTAGTTTATTTTGATTTCCATGGCTATAATTAAATTCTTTACATGTGTTTATACTGTTAGCATGGAGTAGTCTCTCTTTTTGGGGAAGTCATGAACCCCTAGTTGTTATATGTTTAAGTTTTGAAGTTTATAGCAATAAAGTACTAAGCCTTTGTTTTAGAATTTGTGTCTCACTGTTTATTTTGTAATTTAAATTGATATCTGAAGCTTAGTGAGTTTCAATAGAGAAGTTAAAGTTTAGTTGAGATTTGGGTTAGTTATATGATTCTTTGTTTTCTAAAACAACTCATTTTTCTAACTAGATTGTTCCGATTGTGACGGAGACTAGTTGAAAAGCGATGTTACTCTTTATAACTCTTGTTTAGAATAAGAGAGAGTTAATCTTTATGCTTTTATATTTATGCTCTTAGGGTTTGAATGTTTCTGGATTGTGATGGATTTCCAAGAATACGCGAAAGTTATTTCCTGTATATGGGTAACCATGTTTTCAAAAGCTAAGTCAAGGTAAAGGTATTTGAGCTATAAAAATCAAAACTTTGCGTGTTAATAACTAGGAGGGATTGACACTTTTCCCCCAACATCTCATCTCCATAAGGTTTAGTGATCTACTCCCCGTAGTCTAATTCCTATTTTTTCAGATCAGGTTCTCAAAAACCAAAATTCTTTTTCACAATCAGTAGAAAAAAATCTTTGCTTAAACTGAGTTCTCGCCAAGGTCTCTCATTTGGATTGATATCTAGACACTGAGACTATATTACTTGCTGTCCTTGTGCAGTTGCTAGACACCCAACAAGTTTTTGGCCATTGTCGGGATCGAACGCAGGACACCGACGAAAGGCGGAATAAGTGATAAGTGTCTCAAAGACACCGCTTTAGGCTTGAATTTATGATTAGAAATCCCAATTTTGAGTTGATTGTTAGCATGAAAATGACAAATATGACTCAAATTAATGTTTTGTGTCTCTAGTACCTGGTAGAAAAAGAAAATCTGATTCAAAGAGAAATTGAAGCAAAAATGAGCAAAATGAGCCAAAAGGGTTGGTGCGATCGCACCGATTCTAGCCACCATCGAACCGATTCTACGCCAATCGCACCGATTTTGGCCACCACACCGGGAAAATAGTCAAAAATTTAAATAAATGGAGGGAAATACCCAAGGGCTAGGGAAAGCTTCAAAGAAGACAATCAGAAAGTGGAATGGCACGACAAGCTTCCGCGAGGGGCGCCACCCCACACACTGACGAAATGGACGCCACCAAAGAGATGCCAAATACGGAAAAGAGGAGTTGCCGCTCGAGGAGATCATAGAAAAGTCCAAGCAGCTTGCCGTCGCCAGTCCTACAAATAGAAAATATGGCGCTGCCACCCCAAGAAGTCTCCTTACTCGGCACGATTTCATGGCAGTTTGTTGACTTAGAAAGAACTGCGCTTCCAGCTACGACCGCACCAAAATAGACACTTTATCGGCGCCGGGTCGACTCAACAACGAAAAGTCACAAAAAATCCTCGGATCCTCACAACCAGTCAATCCAAAACTTGGGAGAAGAAGTCCTAAATGCCTAAAGAAGGTATCCACGAATATTCTAAGGAAATTTTCGAAGTTCTCAAGCATTGAATGAATCCAAAAAAATAGGAAACTACTGCCTGAAGAGAAGAAAAATCTGAGTTTTGAGAAGACCATATCCTGAGGTGCACATTCCCAATTCAATCCAAATTTGGTTAGAAGATTCCTGGGGAGATAGAGGATCATATTACTAAAATTCAGGACAATTCAAGTCGGGTTTTTATAGTTTTAAACTTCCAAAGTGGTGGACCCAGAGCGAAATTGGCAAAGAAATGCAATCACAGTTCTCAACATCATATCTCGAAGTTCCCAACTCAGAATGGACACAAATTTCGTTCACAAGGCAAGGACAATGGAAGGAAGGTTATCATGTAATTGCATTCAATTATGAGGTTGGGAAGGCATACTTCAAACCCCTTGTAGAGATCAAATTTCAAGGCCTTGGCAGAGAACAAGTATAAATAGGGTCCCGAGGCAAATCATCCAGTTTTTAGTTCTAATTTCTGGTTTTAGTGTAATATCCAATTTTTGTAGTTAGTTTGGAGAGGAGGGAAATTCCAGAGGGAGTCTAGCACGACCTCTTGGCACTTTGAGAGAGGAGGAGACTTTAGTCTAGGGCTCAATTGAAGCTAAAGGCAGTCCTTCAAGGGGGTTTCTGTACTTAGTTTATTTTGATTTCCATGGCTGTAATTAAATTCTTTTTCATGTGTTTATACTATTAGCATGGAGTAGTCTCTCTTTTTTGTGGGAAGTCATGAACTCCTAGTTGTTATATGTTTAAGTTTTGAAGTTTATAGCAATAAAGTACTTAGCCTTTGTTTTAGAATTTGTGTCACTGCTTATTTCTAATTTAAATTGATATCTGAAGCTTATCGAGGTTCAAAAGAGAAGTTAAAGTTCACTAGAGATTTGGGTTAGTTATATGATTCTTTGTTTTCTAAAAACAACTCATTTTTTCTAACTATATCGCTCTGATTGTGATGGAGACCAGTTGAAAAGCGATGACTGCTTTTATAACTCTTGTTCTGAATAAGAGATAGTTAATCCTTAAGCTTTTATATTTATGCTATTAGGATTTGAATGTTTTCGATTGTGATGGAGTTCAATGAATACATTGAAAGTTATTTCCTTTATATGGGTAACCATGTTTTTAAAAGCTAAGTCAAGGTAAAGGTATTTGAGCTATAAAAATAAGAACTTTGCATGTTAATAACTAGGAGGGATTGACACATTTCCCCAACATCTCATCTCCATAAGGTTTAGTCATCTACACCAGCTTGTCTAATTCTGTTTTTCGCTTAGTAGTTCTCAAAACCAAAATTCTTTTTTCATCAATAAGTAGAAAAATCTTTGCTTAAACCGAAGCTCTCTTCTAGGTCTCCTGGGATTGATATCTTGACTCTCGAGACTATATTACTTGTTGTCCTTGTGAAGTTGCTTGACACCCAACAAGTTTTTTGCGCCATTGTCGGGGATCGAACCCAGGACACCGGAGTGAAAGGCGGGAATATGTTATAAGTGTCTCAAAGACACTGTTTTAGGCATGAATTTAAGATTAGAAATCCCAATTTTGAGTTGATTGTTAGCATGAAAATGACAAATATAACTCAAATTCAAGTTTTGTGTCTCAGGTACCTGGTAGAAAAAGAAAATCTGGATTCAAAGAGAAATTGATGCAAAAATGAGCAAAATGAGCCAAAAAGGGTTGGTGCGATCACACCATTCTGGCGCCACTGCACTCCATTCTTGGCGCCATTGAACCGATTCTGGGCGCCAATCGAACCGAGCCCTCATGCCACCACACCGGAAAAATAGTCAAAAATTTAAATAAATGGAGGGAAATACCTAACGGCTAGGAAAGCTTCAACCAAGACAATCAGGAAAGTGGAATGGCACGATCACGCCTTTAGAGGGCTTTACTCATACACCGACAGAATGGACGCCGCCAAAGAGATGCCAAATAAAAGAAAGAGGAGTTGTCGCTCGAGGATCATAGAAAGTCAAAGTAAGCTATGCCTGGATGCGCCACTACTACCGCAAAAATATATGGCGCTACCACGCCAAGAAGTCCCCTTTACTCGCACGATTTCATGGCAGTTTGTTGGCTTAGAATGAACTCGCCCAAGCGGCACGATCGCACCAAAACAGACACTTTATCGGGCGCGGTCGACTCCAGCAACATAAAGTCGAAAAAATCTCGATCCCCGACAACCAATCAATCCCAAACTAGGAGAAGAAGTCCTAAATGCCTAAGGAAGGTTTCCAATGAATATTCTAAGGAAAGTTTCTCGAAGTTCTAGGTGCATTGAATGATCAAGAAGTGAAGTTCCAAAAAAAAAAGAAGGAAACTACCGTCAGAAGAGAAGAAAAATATGAGTTTTGAGAAGACCATATATGGAGGTGCATATTCCCAATTCAATCCAAATTTGGACTGAAGATTCCTGGGAGAAAGAGGATCATATTACAAAATTCAGGTCAATTCAAGTCGGGTTTTTAGAGTTTTAAACTTCCAAAGTGGTGGACCCAAAGCAGAAATTGGCAGCAAAATCCAATGCAACTTCTCAACATCGTGATCTCGAAGCCTCCAACCCAGAATGGACTCAAATTTCGTTCACAAGGCATGGACAATGGTAGGAAGGTTATCAAGTAGTTGCATTCAATTATGAGGTTGGGAAGGCATACTTCAAACCCCATGTGAGAGATCAAATTACAAGGCCTGGGCAAGAGAACAAGTATAAATAGGGTCCCAGGCAGAGTGAAAATCATCCAGTTTTTAGTTCTAATTTCAGGTTTTAGTGTAATATCCAGTTTTTGTAGTTAGTTTGGAGAGGAGAAAATTCCAGAGGGAGTCTTGCACGACCTCTTGGCACTTTGGAGAGAGAAGGAGGAGATCTTAGTAAAGGCTCAATTGAAGCTAAAGGCAGTCCTTCAAGGGGGTTACTCATTTTAGTTTATTTTGATTTCCATGGCTGTAATTAAATTCTTTACATGTGTTTATACTGTTAGCATGGAGTAGTCTCTCTTTTTGGGGAAGTCATGAACCCTAGTTGTTATATGTTTAAGTTTTGAAGTTTATAGCAATAAAGTACTTAGCCTTTTGTTTTAGAATTTGTGTCTTACGTTTTTTTTCTAATTTGAATTGATATATGAAGCTTAGTGAGTTTCAATAGAGAAGTTAAAGTTTAGTAGAGATTTGGGTTAGTTATATGATTCTTTTGTTTTCTAAAACAACTCGCTTTTCTAACTAGATTGTTCCGATTGTGATGGAGACTAGTTGAAAAGCGATGTGACTCTTTTTATAACTCTTGTTCAGAATAAGAGAGAGTTAATCTTTTAAAGCTTTTATATTTATGCTCTTAGGGTTTGAATGTTTCTGGATTGTGATGGAGTTCCAAGAATACGCGGAAAGTTATTTCCTGTATATGGGTAACCATGTTTTCAAAAGCTAAGTCAAGGTAAAGGTATTTGAGCTATAAAAAATGGAAACTTTGCATGTTAATAACTAGGGGATTGACACTTTTCCCCAACTTCTCATCTCCATTAGGTTTAGTCATCTACTCTAGTAGTCTAATTCTGTTTTTTTCAAGTCTAGTAAAAAAAACCAAAAAATTCTTTTTTCACAATCAGAGAAAAATCTTTGCTTAAACTGAGTTCTCATCAAGGTCTCGTGGGATTGATATCTTGACTTTCGAGACTATATTACTTGCTGTCCTTGTGTTGTTGCTAGACACCAAACAAGTTTTTTTTGACGCCATTCTCAGGGATCAAACCCAGGACACCGGGCGAAAAGCGGGAATATGTGATAAGTGTCTCTTAGACACCGTTTTAGGCATGGATTTATGATTAGAAATCCCAATTTTGAGTTAATTGTTAGCATGAAAATGACAAATTTAACTGAAATTCATGTTTTATGTCTCAGGTACCAGGTAGAAAAAAAGAAACCAGGATTCAAAGATAAATTGAAGCAAAATGAGCAAAATGAGCCAAAAGGGTTGGTGCGATCGCACCCATTCTTCTACGCCACCGCATCGACTCGGGCGCCTAATCACGACCGATTCAAAAGCCACCACACCGGGAAAATAGTCAAAAAATTTAAATAAATGGAGGGAAATACCCAAGGGCTAGGAAAGCTTCAAAGAAGACAATCAGGAAAGTGGAATGGCACGATCGCCAGATCGGCCCGAGGGCTTTACCTCACACACCTACCAGAATGGACGCCACCAAAGAGATGCCAAATACGGAAAAGAGGAGTTGCCGCCTGAGGATCATAGAAAAAGTCAAAGCAAGCATACTGTCGCCGAAGTTCAACAGCAAAATATGGCGCCAAGCACCCCAAGAAGTCTCCCTTACTGGCACAATTTTGATGGCAGTTTGTTGACTTAGAAAGAACTCTCCAAATCCGCACCAAAATAGACACTTTATCGGCGCTGTCGACTCAACAACGAAAGTCGCAAAAAAAATCTCGGGATCCTAACAACCAATCAATCCCAAACTTGGGAGAAGAAGTCCCAAATGCCTAAAGAAGGTATCCACGTATTCTAAGAAAATTTTCTCGAAGTTCTCGCATTGAATGATCCCCAAAAAAGAAGGAAACTACTTGCTCAAGAGAAGAAAAATCTGAGTTTTGAGAAGACCATATCTGAGGTGCACATTCCCAATTCAATCCAAATTTGGTTAGAAGATTCCTGGGGAGATAGAGGATCATATTACGAAAAAATTCAGGACAATTCAAGTCGGGTTTTTATAGTTTTAAACTTCCAAAGTGGTGGACCCAGAGAAAATTGGCAGCAAATGCAATCACAGTTCTCAACATCATATCTCTCGTTCCCAACCTCAGAATGGACACAAATTTCTGTTCACAAGGCAAGGACAATGGAAGGAAGGTTATCATGTAATTGCATTCAATTATGAGGTTGGGAAGGCATACTTCAAACCCCTTGTAGAGATCAAATTTCAAGGCCTTGGCAGTAGAACAAGTATAAATAGGGTCCCAGGCAAAAAAATCATCCAGTTTTTAGTTCTAATTTCTGGTTTTAGTGTAATATCCAATTTTTGTAGTTAGTTTGAGAGGAGGGAAATTCCAGAGGGAGTCTAGCACCCACCTCTTGGCACTTTGGAGAGAGGGAGGAGACTTTAGTCTAGGCTCAATTGAAGCTAAAGGCAGTCCTTCAAGGGGTTTCAGACTTAGTTTATTTTGATTTCCATGGCTGTAATTAAATTCTTTTCATGTGTTTATACTATTAGCATGGAGTAGTCTCTCTCTTTTTGTGGGAAGTCATGAACTCCTAGTTGTTATATGTTTAAGTTTTGAAGTTTATAGCAATAAAAGTACTTAGCCTTTGTTTTAGAATTTGTGTCTCACTGCTTATTTCTAATTTAAATTGATATCTGAAGCTTATCGAGGTTCAAAAAGAGAAGTTAAAGTTCACTAGAGATTTGGGTTAGTTATATGATTCTTTTGTTTTCTAAAACAACTCATTTTTCTAACTATATCGCTCGATTGTGATGGAGACCAGGTTGAAAAGCGATGTGACCTGCTTATAACTCTTGTTCTGAATAAGAGATAGTTAATCCTTAAGCTTTATATTTATGCTATTAGGATTTGAATGTTTTCGGATTGTGATGGAGTTCAATGAATAATGAAAGTTATTTCCTTTATATGGGTAACCATGTTTTTAAAAGCTAAGTCAAGGTAAAGGTATTTGAGCAATAAAAATAAGAACTTTGCATGTTAATAACTAGGAGGGATTGACACATTTCCCCAACATCTCATCTCCATAAGGTTTAGTCATCTACACCAGTTGTCTAATTCTGTTTTTCGTTTGTAGTTCTCAAAAAAACCAAAAATTCTTTTTTTTCATCAATAAGTAGAAAAATCTTTGCTTAAACTGAGCTCTCTTCTAGGTCTCGGTGGGATTGATATCTTGACTCTCGAGACTATATTACTTGTTGTCCTTGTGAAGTTGCTTGACACCCAACAAGTTTTTTTATGCCATTGTCGGGGATCGAACCCAGGACACCGGAGTGAAAGGCGGAATATGTTATAAGTGTCTCAAAGACACTGCTTTTAGGCATGAATTTAAGATTAGAAATCCCAATTTTGAGTTGATTGTTAGCATGAAAATGACAAATATAACTCAAATTCAAGTTTTGTGTCTCAAAAACCTGGTAGAAAAAGAAAATCTGGATTCAAAGAGAAATTGATGCAAAAATGAGCAAAATGAGCAAAAAAAGGGTTGGTGCGATCAACCGGCCTCACCGGTGCACTGCATTCTAAGCGCCATTGAACCGATTCTGGCGCCACTCGAACCGATTCTGGCGCCACCACACCGGAAAATAGTCAAAAATTTAAATAAATGGAGGGAAATACCCAACGGCTAGGAAAGCTTCAACGACGACAATCAGGAAAGTGGAATGGCACGACCGCCTTTTAGAGGGCGCCACTCATAATAATCACGTAATGGACGCTACCAAAGAGATGCCAAATACCGGAAAGAGGAGTTGTCGCTCAGGATCATATAGAAAGTCAAAGAGCTTGCGCTTGATGCTTCACTACTACTGCAAAATATGGCGCTACCACGCCAAGAAGTCTCCTTTACCGCACGATTTCGATGGCAGTTTGTTGGCTTAGAATGAACTCGCTCCTGGGCACGGCCGCACCAAAAATGTACAATTTTATCGGGCGCCAGGTCGACTCAGCAACATAAAGTCTAAAAAAAATCTCGATCCCCGACAACCAATCAATCAATCCCAAACTAGGGAGAAGAAGTCCTAAATGCCTAAGGAAGGTTTCCAATTCGAATTCTAAGGAAAGTTTCTCGAAGTTCTAGGTGCATTGAATGATCAAGAAGTGAAGTTCCAAAAAAGAAGGAAACCACCGTCAAGAGAAGAAAAATATGAGTTTTGAGAAGACCATATATGGAGGTGCATATTCCCAATTCAATCCAAATTTGGACTGAAGATTCCTGGGAGAAAGAGGATCATATTACGAAAAAATTCAGGTCAATTCAAGTCGGGTTTTAGAGTTTTAAACTTCCAAAGTGGTGGACCCAAAGCAGAAATTGGCAGCAAATCCAATGCAACTTCTCAACATCATCTCGAAGCTTCCCAACTCAGAATGGACTCAAATTTCGTTCACAAGGCATGGACAATGGTAGGAAGGTTATCAAGTAGTTGCATTCAATTATGAGGTTGGGAAGGCATACTTCAAACCCCATGTGAGAGATCAAATTACAAGGCTCCTGGGCAGAGAACAAGCATAAATAGGGGTCCCTGGCAGATATGAAAATCATCCAGTTTTTAGTTCTAATTTCAGGTTTTAGTGTAATATCCAGTTTTGTAGTTAGTTTGGAGAGGAGAGAAATTCCAGAGGGAGTCTTGCACCCACCTCTTGGCACTTTGGAGAGAGAAAGGAGGAGATCTTAGTAAAGGCTCAATTGAAGCTAAAGGCAGTCCTTCAAGGGGTTCTTGTACTTAGTTTATTTTGATTTCCATGGCTGTAATTAAATTCTTTACATGTGTTTATACTGTTAGCATGGAGTAGTCTCTTTTTTTGGGAAGTCATGAACCCCTAGTTGTTATATGTTTAAGTTTTGAAGTTTATAGCAATAAAAGTACTTAGCCTTTGTTTTAGAATTTGTGTCTTCTGTTTTTTCTAATTTGAATTGATATATGAAGCTTAGTGAGTTTGAATAGAGAAGTTAAAGTTTAGTAGAGATTTGGGTTAGTTATATGATTCTTTGTTTTCTAAAACAACTCGCTTTTCTAACTAGATTGTTTCTATTGTGATGGAGACTAGTTGAAAAAGCGATGTGACTCTTTATAACCTTGTTCAGAATAAGAGAGTTAATCTTTAAACTTTTATATTTATGCTCTTAGGGTTTGAATGTTTCTGGATTGTGATGGAGTTCCAAGAATACGGAAAGTTATTTCCTGATATGGGTAACCATGTTTTCAAAAGCTAAGTCAAGGTAAAGGTATTTGAGCTATAAAAAATCAGAACTTTGCATGTTAATAACTAGGGGGATTGACACTTTTCCCCAACTTCTCATCTCCATTAGGTTTAGTCATCTACTCTAGTAGTCTAATTCTGTTTTTCGTTTCGTACTCAAAACCAAAATTTTTTCACAATCAGTAGAAAATCTTTTTTAAACTGAGTTCTCATCAAGGTCTCGTGGGATTGATATCTTGACTTTCGAGACTATATTACTTGCTGTCCTTGTGTTGTTGCTAGACACCAAACAAGTTTTTGACGCCATTCTCAGGATCAAACCCAGGACACCGCTTGAAAGGCGGAATATGTGATAAGTGTCTCTAGACACCGTTTTAGGCATGGATTTATGATTAGAAATCCCAATTTTGAGTTAATTGTTAGCATGAAAATGACAAATTTAACTGAAATTCATGTTTTATGTCTCAGGTACCAGGTAGAAAAAAGAAAACCAGGATTCAAAGATAAATTGAAGCAAAAATGAGCAAATGAGCCAAAAAGGGTTGGTGCGACCGCACCGATTCTAAGCACCCCATCGATCTGCCATCAAGACCGATTCTCGGGCCACCACACCGGGAAAATAGTCAAAAATTTAAATAAATGGAGGGAAATACCCAAGGGCTGGGAAAGCTTCAAAGAAGACAATCAGGAAAGTGGAATGGCACCCATCGCCTTGAGGGCCACCACACCTGGACAGAATGGACGCTACCAAAGAGATGCCAAATACCTAAAGAGGAGTTGCCGCTCGAGGATCATAGAAAAGTCAGCGGCAGCCCGTCGCATGAAGTTCAACAATAAAAAATATGGCTGCCACCCCAAGAAGTCTCCTTACTCGGCACAATTTTGATGGCAGTTTGTTGACTTAGAAAGAACTCGCTTCCATGGCGCGACCGCACCAAAATAGACACTTTATCGGCGCGGTCGACTCAACAACGGAAAGTCGCAAAAAATTCGATCCTAACAACCAATCAATCCCAAACTTGGGAGAAGAAGTCCTAAATGCCTAAAGAAGGTATCCAATGAATATTCTAAGAAAATTTTCTCGGTTTCGGCGCATTGAATGATCCCCAAAAAAAGAAGGAAACTGCCAGCCAAGAGAAAGAAAAATCTGAGTTTTGAGAAGACCATATCTGGAGGTGCATATTCCCACCATTCCAAATTTGGATAGAAGATTCCTGGGAGAAAGAGGATCATATTACCAAAAAATTCAGGTCAATTCAAGTCGGGTTTTAGAGTTTTAAACTTCCAAAGTGGTGGACCCAGAGCAGAAATTGGCAGCAAATGCAATCCAACATCTCAACATCATATCTCGAAGTTTCCCAACCCAGAATGGACTCAAATTTCGCTCACTAGGCAAGGACAATGGAAGGAAGGTTATCATGTAATTGCATTCAATTATGAGGTTGGAAGGCATACTACAAACCCCTTTGTCAGAGACCAAATTTGAAATCCTGGGCAAGTAGAACAAGTATAAATAGGGGTCCAGGCAGTGAAAATCATCCAGTTTTTAGTTCTAATTTCAGGTTTTAGTGTAATATCCAGTTTTTGTAGTTAGTTTGGAGAGGAGAGAAATTCCAGAGGGAGTCTTGCACCCACCTCTTGGCACTTTGGAGAGAAAGGAGGAGATCTTAGTCAAGGCTCAATTGAAGCTAAAGGCAGTCCTTCAAGGGGGTTACTGTACTTAGTTTATTTTGATTTCCATGGCTATAATTAAATTCTTTACATGTGTTTATACTGTTAGCATGGAGTAGTCTCTCTTTTTGGGGGGTCATGAACTCCTAGTTGTTATATGTTTAAGTTTTGAAGTTTATAGCAATAAAGTACTAAGCCTTTGTTTTAGAATTTGTGTCTTCACTGTTTATTTTGTAATTTAAATTGATATCTGAAGCTTAGTGAGTTTCGAATAGAGAAGTTAAAGTTTAGTTGAGATTTGGGGTTAGTTATATGATTCTTTGTTTTCTAAAACAACTCATTTTTCTAACTAGATTGTTCCGGATTGTGACGGAGACTAGTTGAAAAGCGATGTTACTCTTTATAACTCTTGTTTAGAATAAGAGAGTTAATCTTTATGCTTTTATATTTATGCTCTTAGGGTTTGAATGTTTTGGATTGTGATGGATTTCCAAGAATACGTGAAAGTTATTTCCTGTATATGGGTAACCATGTTTTCAAAAGCTAAGTCAAGGTAAAGGTATTTGAGCTATAAAAAATCAAAACATTGCGTGTTAATAACTAGGAGGATTGACACTTTTCCCCAACATCTCATCTCCATAAGGTTTAGTGATCTACTCCTGTAGTCTAATTCTATTTTTCGTATCGTTCTCTCAAAAAACCAAAAATTCTTTTCACAATCAGTAGAAAAATCTTTTAGCTTAAACTGAGTTCGTCGTCAAGGTCTCGGCTCTGATTGATATCTAGACACCGAGACCATATTACTTGCTGTCCCTTGTGCAGTTGCTGTGACAACCCAACAAGTTTTTTGTGCCATTGTCGGGATCGAACGCAGGACAACCGACGCGGAAAGGGGAATAAGTGATAAGTGTCTCAAAGACACTGCTTTTAGGCTTGAATTTATGATTAGAAATCCCAATTTTGAGTTGATTGTTAGGCATGAAAATGACAAATATGACTCCAAATTAATGTTTTGTGTCTCTAGTACCTGGTGGTAGAAAAAGAAAATCTGATTCAAAGAGAAATTGAAGCAAAAATGAGCAAAATGAGCCGCAAGGGTTGGATGCGATCGCATCGATTCTCTACTACCGAACCCATTCTCGCCCATCAAGACCGATTTTACGCCACCACACCGGGAAAATAGTCAAAATTTAAATAAATGGAGGGAAATACCCAAGGGCTAGAAAGCTTCAAAGAAGACAATCGGAAAGTGGAATGGCACGACCGCTGCTTCTTCGAGGGCTTACCCTCACACACCCACGCCGTATGGACGCCAAAGAGATGCCAAATAATGAAAAGAGGAGCTGCCGCTCCGAGATCATAGAAAACAGCTAGCATACTGTCGCCCTACAAATAAATCATGGCGCTACACCCCAAGAAGTCTCCCACTCTAAGACGCATTTCGATGGCAGTTTGTTGACTTAGAAAGAACTCGTCCAAGCATGAATCAAGACCAAAATAGACACTTTATCTGGCGCAATGACTCAACAATCCAAAGTCACAAAAATTCCTGATCCCTCACAACCGTACCAATCCAAAACTTGGGAGAAGAAGTCCCAAATGCCTAAAGAAGGTATCCACTTAATATTCTAAGGAAATTTCTCGAAGTTTCGGCAAATGAATCCAAAAAAAATAGAAAACTACTGCCTGAAGAGAAGAAAAAATCTGAGTTTTGAAGACCATATCACGGAGGTGCACATTTCCCAATCAATCAAATTTGGTTAGAAGATTCCTGGGGAGATAGAGGATCATATTATTACTTAAAAAATTCAGGACAAAATTTGAAGTCGGGTTTTATAGTTTTAAACTTCCAAAGTGGTGGACCCAGAGCGAGGGGCAGCAAATGCAATCACAGTTCTCAACATCATATCTCGAAGTTCCCAACTCAGAATGGACCTTAAATTTCGTTCACAAGGCAAGGACAATGGAAGGAAGGTTATCATGTAATTGCATTCAATTATGAGTTGGGAAGGCATACTTCAAACCCCTTTGTAGAGATCAAATTTCAAGGCCTTGGCAGAAACAAGTATAAAATAGGGGGTCCTAGGCAAAGGCAAATCATCCAGTTTTTAGTTCTAATTTCTGGTTTTAGTGTAATATCCAATTTTTGTAGTTGGTTTGGAGGGGAGGAAATTCCAAAGGGAGTCTAGCCGACCTCTTGGCACTTTGAGAGAGGAGGAGACTTTAGTCTAGGCTCAATTGAAGCTAAAGGCAGTCCCTTCAAGGGGGTTTCACGTACTTAGTTTATTTTGATTTCCATGGCTGTAATTAAATTCTTTTCATGTGTTTTATACTATTAGCATGGAGTAGTCTCTCTTTTGTGGGAAGTCATGAACTCCTAGTTGTTATATGTTTAAGTTTTTTAGTTTATAGCAATAAAAGTAATTCTAGCCTTTGTTTTAGAATTTGTGCTCACCGCTTATTTCTAATTTAAATTGATATTTGAAGTTTATCGAGGTTCAAAAAGAGAAGTAAAGTTCAATTAGAGATTTGCTTAAGATATGATTCGTTTTCTAAAACAACTCATTTTTCTGATCCATATCGTTTCGATTGTGATGGAGACCACTGAAAAGCCGATGTGACCGCTTATAACTCTTGTTCTCAATAAGAGATAATCCTTAAGCTTTTATATTTATGCTATTAGGATTTGAATGTTTTCTGATCAGATGGAGTTCAATGAATACGCGAAAGTTATTTCCTTTTATATGGTAACCATGTTTTAAAAGCTAAGTCAAGGTAAAGGTATTTGAGCTATAAAAAATAAGAACTTTGTATGTTAATAACTAGGAGGGATCGACAATATTTCCCCAACATTTCATCTCCATAAGGTTTAGTCATCTACACCAGTTGTCTAATTCTGTTTTTCGCTTGTAGTTCTCAAACCAAAAATTCTTTTTCATCAATAAGTAGAAAAATCTTTTGCTTTTAAACCGAAGCTCTTCTAGGTCTCGTGGGATTGATATCTTGACTGAGACTATATTACTTGTTGTCCTTGTGGAAGTTGCTTGACACCCAACAAGTTTTGCCATTGTCGGGATCGAACCCGTGACACCGGAGGAAAGGCGGAATATGTTATAAGTGTCTCAAAGACACCGCTTTAGGTACATGAATTTAAGATTAGAAATCCCAATTTTGAGTTGATTGTTAGCATGAAAATGACAAAATATAACTCAAATTCAAGTTTTGTGTCTCGTGTACCGGTGAAAAAAGAAAATCTGATTCAAAGAGAAATTGATGCAAAAATGAGCAAATGAGCCAAAAGGGTTGGCGCGAGGACACGACCCCCGGCGCCACCGCATCCATTCTCAAGGCCATTAGAACCGGCCTCATGCCACCGAATCCGACTCGGGCCACCACAATCGAAAATAGAAGGTCAAAAAAATTTAAATAAATGGAGGGAAATACCTAACGCCAGGAAAGCTTCAAAAGAAGACAATCGAAAGTGGAATGGCAACGACCGCCCTTCCCTTAGAGGGCGCGCATACACCGACAATGGGACGCCAGCCAAAGAGATGCCAAATACCTGGAAAAGGAGCCGTCGCTCGAGGATCATATAGAAAAGTCAAAAGGTTGCGCCGATGCGCCAATTGGCCATCCGCAAAAATATGGCTTACCACGCCAAGAAGTCTCCTTACTGGCACGCATTTCGATGGCAGTTTCATGTTGGCTTAGAATGAATCCCCCCTGCCCAAGGGTACTCCACCGCCATTCAAAAACGTATTAATTTTATCTACAAGGCCGACTTTCAAGAACATAAAGTCGAAAAATCTCGATCCTGACAACCAATCAATCCCAAACTAGGGAGAAGAAGTCCCAAATGCCTAAGGAAGGTTTTCAACCAATATTCTAAGGAAAGTTTCGAAGTTCTAGGTGAATGAATCAACAAGAAGTGAAGTTCCAAAAAAAGAAGGAAACCAATCGTAAGAGAAGAAAATATGAGTTTTGAGAAGACCATATATGGAGGTGCATATTCCCAATTCAATCCAAATTTGGACTGAAGATCCCTGGGAGAAAGAGGATCATATTACTAAAATTCAGGTCAATTCAAGTCGGTTTTTAGAGTTTTAAACTTCCAAAGTGGTGGGACCCAAAGCGTAAATTGGCAAAAATCCAATGCAACTTCTAACATCAGATGCCCCCCTCGAAGCCCCCCAACCTCGTGAATGGACCCAAATTTCGCTCACAAGGCATGGACAATGGTGGTAAAGGTTATCAAGTAGTTGTGATTCAATTATGAGGGTTGGGAAGGCATACCAAACCCCATGTGAGAGATCAAATTACAAGGCCCGCAGTAGAACAAGTATAAATAGGGTCCGAGGCAAGAGTGAAAATCATCCAAATTTTAGTTCTAATTTCAGGTTTTAGTGTAATATCCAGTTTTTGTAGTTAGTTTGGAGAGGAGAGAAATTCCAGAGGGAGTCTTTGCACCCACCTCTGGCACTTTGGAGAGAGAAGGAGGAGATCTTAGTAAAGGCTCAATTGAAGCTAAAGGCAGTCCTTCAAGGGGGGTTACCTATCATTTTAGTTTATTTTGATTTCCATGGCTGTAATTAAATTTTTTACATGTGTTTATACTGTTAGCATGGAGTAGTCTCTCTTTTTTTAAAGTCATGAACCCTAGTTGTTATATGTTTAAGTTTTGAAGTTTATAGCAATAAAGTACTTAGCCTTTGTTTTAGAATTTGTGTCTTCGCTTTTTCTAATTTGAATTGATATATGAAGTTTAGTGAGTTTCAATAGAGAAGTTAAAGTTTAGTAGAGATTTGGGTTAGTTATATGATTCTTTGTTTTCTAAAACAACTCGCTTTTCTAACTAGATTGTTCCGATTGTGATGGAGACTAGTTGAAAAGCGATGTGACTTTTATAACCTTTGTCTCAATAAGAGAGTTAATCTTTAAGCTTTTATATTTATGCTCTTAGGGTTTGAATGTTTCGGATTGTGATGGAGTTCCAAGAATAATGTGGAAAGTTATTTCGTGATATGGGTAAACTATGTTTTCAAAAGCTAAGCCAAGGTAAAGGTATTTGAGCTATAAAAAATCAGAACTTTTGCATGTTAATAACTAGGGGATTGACACTTTTCCCCAACTTCTCATCTCCATTAGGTTTAGTCATCTACTCTAGTAGTCTAATTGTTTTTCGCTTCTAGTACTCAAAACCAAAATTTTTTTTTCACAATCGGGAGAAAAATCTTTGCTTAAACCGAAGTTCTCATCAAGGTCTCTTGATATCTTGACTTTCCAGACTATATTATTTTGCTGTCCTTGTGTTGTTGCTAGACACCAAACAGTTTTTTGACGCCATTCTCGTGGGATCAAACCCAGGACACCGGCGCTGAAAGGAATATGTGATAAGTGTCTCCTAGACATCAAGTTTTAGGCATGGATTTATGATTAGAAATCCCACTTTGAGTTAATTGTTAGCATGAAAAATGACAAATTTAACTGAAATTCATGTTTTATGTCTCAAAAATTGTGGTAAAAAGAAAACCAGGATTCAAAGATAAATTGAAGCAAAAATGAGCAAAATGAGCTGTAAGGGTTGGTGCGACGTTAACCGATTCTAGCCACTGAACTGACATTCTCGCCCAATCGCACCGATTCTGGGCGCCACCACACCGGAAAATAGTCAAAAATTAAATAAATGGAGGGAAATACCCATATAGATAGAAAAAAGCTTCAAAGAAGACAATCGAAAAGTGGAATGGCAACGATCGCTGCGAGGGGGCCACCAATCACACACCCACGTAATGGACGCCAAAGAGATGCCAACACCCGAAAGAGGAGTTGCCGCTCGGGAGGATCATAGAAAAGTCAAGAAGCATGCCAGCGAATTCTTACAAGAAAATATGGCGCTGCCACCCCCAAGAAGTCTCCTACCTCTACAATTTTGATGGCGCTTGTTGACTTAGAAAGAACTCGCTTCCAAAGGGCACCGCACTAAAATAGACACTTTTATCGGGCCACAGTCGAATTCAACAACGCAGTCGCAAAAAATCTTGATCCTAACAACCAATCAATCCCAAACTTGGGAGAAGAAGTCCCAATGCCTAAAGAAGGTATCCAATGATTTCTACAGTATTCCTGTGCCCTACAAGATTGAATGATCCCAAAAAAGAAGGAAACCACGCCGTAAGAGAAGAAAAACTGAGTTTTGAAAGACCATATCCGAGGGACATATTCCCAATCATTCCTTAAATTTGGATAGAAGATTCCTGGGAGAAAGAGGATCATATATTAATCTAAAAATTCAGGTCAATTCAAGTCGGGTTTTAGAGTTTTAAACTCAAAGTGGTGGGACCTGTGAGCAGAAATTGGCGCGAAAATGCAATCCAACATCTCAACATCATCATATCCAGCGCTTCCAACCTAATGGACTCAAATTTCGCTTCACTAGGCAAGGACAATGTGGAAGGAAGCATTGGCAATTGCATTCAATTATGAGGTTGGGAAGGCATACCACAAAACCCCGGTCGTGAGACCAAAATTTGAAATCCCCGCAGAACAAGTATTAGGGGTCCGAGGCGCAGGGAAAATCATCCAGCTTTTAAAGCCTAATTGTGGTTTTGTGTAATATCCAGTTTTTGTAGTTAGTTTGGAGAGGAGAGAAATTCCAGAGAGGAGTCTTGCATCCCCTTGGCACTTTGAGAGAGAGAAGGAGATCTTAGTCAAGGCTCAATTGAAGCTAAAGGCAGTCCTTCAAGGGGGTTACTGTACTTAGTTTATTTTGATTTCCATGGCTATAATTAAATTCTTTACATGTGTTTATACTATTAGCATGGAGTAGTCTCTTTTTGGGGAAGTCATGAACCCTAGTTGTAATATGTTTAAGTTTTGTTTATAGCAATAAAGTACTTAGCCTTTGTTTTAGAATTTGTGTCTACTGTTTATTTTGTAATTTTAAATTGATATCTGAAGCTTAGTGAGTTTCAATAGAGAAGTTAAAGTTTAGTTGAGATTTGGGTTATTATATGATTTTTGTTTTCTAAAAACAACCCATTTTCTAACTATATTGCTCGATTGTGACGAGACTAGTTGAAAAGCGATGTTACTCTTTTATAACTCTTGTTTAGAATAAGAGAGTTAATCCCAAGCTTTATATTTATGCTATTAGGGTTTGAATTTCTCTGGATTGTGATGGAGTTCCAAGAATAATGGAAAGTTATTTCCTGTATATGGTAACCATGTTTTCAAAAGCTAAGTCAAGGTAAAGGTATTTGAGCTATAAAAATCAAACTTTGGTGCGCAGCTAACTAACAGGAGGGATTGACACATTTCCCCCAACATCTCATCTCCATAAGGTTTTGTCACCTATCAACCTAGTTGTCTAATTCCTGTTTTTCGTTTGGTTCTCAAAAACCAAAATTCTTTTTCATCAATAAGTAGAAAAAAATCTTTGCTTAAACTCGAAGCTTCACTAGGTCTCTTTGGTGGATTGATATCTAGACACTCGAGACTATATTACTTGTTGTCCTTGTGAAGTTGCTAGACACCCAACAAGTTTTTGGTTTGTCGGGGATCGAACCCATTACACCGACGTAGAAAGGCGGAATATGTGATAAAGTGTCTCAAAGACACCGCTTTTTAGGCTTTGAATTTAAGATTAGAAAATCCCAATTTGAGCTGATTGTTAGCATGAAAATGACAAATATGACTCAAATTAAAGTTTTGTGGCCTCGGTACCCGGTAGAAAAGAAAATCTGATTCAAAGAGAAATTGATGCAAAAATGAGCAAAATGAGCCAAAAAGGGTTGCGCGATCGACGACCGATTAGCGCCACCGAACCGGATTCTCGGCGCCATTGAACCACTGCACCGAACCGACTGGCCACCACACCGGGAAAATAGTCAAAAATTTAAAATAAAATGGAGGGAAAATACCAACGGCTAGGAAAGCTTCAAAGAAGACAATCAGGAAAGTGGAATGGCACCTAACCGCCACTTTAGAGGGCGCTACCCCCACACCCATCGACGCAATGGACGCCAAAGAGATGCCAAATACCCGGAAGAGGAGCCGCTCGAGGATCATAGAAAAGTCAGCGGAAGATGCGCCACTCACTACCGCAAAAAATATGGCTCACACCCAAGAAGTCTCCTTACTGGCACGATTTCATGGCAGCTTTGTTGGCTTAGAATGAACTTCAAGCCCAAAGGTAACGGTAATCGCACCAAAACCGCTTTATTTTATCGGGGTCGATTCAACAACATAAAGTCAAAAAATCTCTCGGATCCCCGAACCAATCAATCCCAAACTTGGGAGAAGAAGTCCCAAATGCCTAAAGAAGGTATCCAATGTAATATTCTAAGGAAATTTTTCTCGAAGTTCTCATGCATTGAATGAATCCAAAAATAGGAAACCAATGCCTGAAGAGAAGAACTACAGCAAATGCAATCACGGGGCTCTCAACATCATCTCTCGAGTTCCCAACTCGTGAATGGACACAAATTTCGCTCACAAGGCAAAGGACAATGGAAGGAAGCATTGCAATTGCATTCAATTATGAGGTTGGGAAGGTATACCTTCAAAACCCCTAGAGATCAAATTTCAAGGCCTTGGCAGAGAACAAGTATAAAATAGGGTCCGGAGGCAAAGGTAATCATCCAGTTTTAGTTCTAATTTCTGGTTTTAGTGTAATATCCAATTTTTGTAAGTTTTTGGAGAGGGAGAGAAATTCCAGAGGGAGTCTAGCACCCACCTTGGCACTTTGGAGAGACAGAGGGAGTACCTTAGTCTAGGCCTTTCCCACCAAAGGCAGTCCCTTCAAGGGGTTTCTCAGACTTAGTTTATTTTGATTTCCATGGCTGTAATTAAATTTCTTTCATGTGTTTATACTATTAGCATGGAGTAGCCTTTTTTTTGTGGGAAGTCATGAACCCTAGTTGTTATATGTTTAAAAGTTTTGAAGTTTATAGCAACAAAGTACTTAGCCTTTGTTTTAGAATTTGTGTTCATCGCTATTTCTAATTTAAATTGATATCTAAAGCTTATCGGTGGTTCGAATTGAGAAGTTAAAGTTCAGTAGAGATTTTAAGCTAGTTATATGATTCTTTTGTTTTCTAAAACAACTCAAGTTTAACTAGATCGCACCGATTGGATGGAGACTAGTTGAAAAAGTTTATGTGACCGTTTATAACTCTTGTTCTGAATCAGAGAGTTAATCTTTATGCTTTTATATTTATGTTCCTAAGATTTGAATGTTTCCGGATTGTGATTGAGTTCAAAGAATTGGTGAAAGTATTTCCGTATATGGGTAACCATGTTTTCAAAAAGCCAAGTCAAGGTTAAAAGGTATTTGAGCTATAAAAACTAGAACCTTGTATTGCTAATAACTAGGAGGATTGACACTTTTCCCCAACATCTCATCTCCATGGTGTTTAGTGATCTACCCAGTAGTCTAATTTTTTCAGATCAGGTTCTCAAAACCAAAAATTTTTCACAATCAGTAGAAAAATTCCTTTGCTTAAACTGAGTTTCCCTACTCAAGGCCTCTCTGCGGGATTGATACTGAATTCTAGACTGAGTATTACTTTGTTGTTCCTGTTGCTAGACACCAACAATTTTTTTTGGCCATT
>JAINDJ010000131.1:0-59408 GCA_019845555.1 Aristolochia fimbriata | reverse complement strand
GATTTAGCAAATGAACGGTCGTCACGCTAAAGTGAGGTTGGCAATGAACGGTCGCTCGTCGCTAAAGTGAGTTCGCAATGAACGGTCGCTTCGTCGCAAAGTGATTTGGCAATGAACGGTCGCTCGTCGCTAAAGTTCGAATTTGGCAATGAACGGTCGCTCGTCAGCAAGTGAGTTTGGCATGAACGTCGCTCGCGCTAAAGTTCGTTGGCAATGAACGGTCGTCGTCGCCAAGTGATTTGGCAATGAACGGTCGCTCATTACTAAAGTGAGTTCGCAATGAACGGTCGCTCGTCGCTAAGGTGATTTGGCAATGAACGGTCGCTCGTCAAAGTGATTTGGCAATGAACGGTCGCTCGTCGCTAAAGTGAGTTCCGCAATGAACGGTCGCTCGCCGCTAAAGTGAGTTTGCAATGAACGGTCGCTCACGCTAAAGTGAGTTCGAATGAACAGTCGGTCCTTCGCAATGAACGGTCGCTCGTCGCGAGTGAGTTCGGCACGAACGGTCGCTCGCTCGACGCTAAAGTGAGTTCTCGTCGAATGAACGGGTCGCTCGTCGCTAAAGTGATTTGGCGAACGGTCGCTCGTCGCCAGAGAAGTTTGCAAATGAACCGCCTGCTCGTCGCTAAAGAGAATTCGCAATGAACGGTCGCTCGTCAGCAAGTGATTTAGCAAATGAACGCCGCTCGTCGCTAAATTCACAAATGAACCGTCGCTCGGCTTTAAAGTGAGTTAGCAATGAACGGTCGCTCTCAAAGTGAGTTTGCAATGAACAGTCGCTCATCGCTTTAGTGAGTTGGCAATGAACGGCTCGCCCGTCGGGCTAAAGCGACTTGGAAACTGAACGCCCCGTTCGCCAGTGAGTTCGGTGAATGAACGGTCGCTCGCCGTTTAAAGTGAGTTCGCAAATTAACCTGGTCGTCACGAGTCGCTCCGCAATGAACGGTCGCTCATGAACTCGCCTGTCATCGTCGCAAAGCGAGTTGGCAAATGAACGGTCGCTCGTCGCAAAGCGATTTGGCAATGAACCAGTCGCTCATCGAGAAAGTGAGTTAAATGAAGAACCGGGTCACCTCGACGCTAAAGCGAATTACAGTTAAATGAACGGTCGCTCGTCGCCAAAATGGTTGTAATGAATGAACCGTCGCTCACATAAAGTGAGTTAGCTGAACGGGTCGCTCGCCTAAAAAGCGTGAGTTAGCCAATGAACGGTCGGTCGTCGCTAAAAGCGAGTTCGCGAATGAACGGTCGTCGCCGCTAAAGTGACTTAGTAAATGAACCCGGACGCTCGTCGCTTGCGGATTTAATGAACCGGTCGCCTGGTCGATAAAAGGAGGTCTGCGAAATGAACGGTCGCGTCGTCGCTTAAAGTGAGTTAACAAAATGAACGGTCGCTCGTCGCTAAAGTGAGTTACCAATGAACAGTCGTTCGTCGCTAAAGCAAGTTAACAATGAACGGTCGTTCGTCGCTAAAGCGAGTTAACAATGAACGGACGTTCGTCGCTAAAGCGAGTTGACAATGAACGGACGTTCATCGCTAAAGTGAGTTAACAATGAACGGTCGTTCGTCGCTAAAGCGAGTTAACAATGAACGGTCGTTCGTCGCTAAAGCGAGTTAACAATGAACGGTCGTTCGTCGCTAAAGCGAGTTACCAATGAACGGTCGTTCGTCGCTAAAGCGAGTTAGCAATGAACGGTCGTTCGTCGCTAAAGTGAGTTAGCAATGAACGGTCGTTCGTCGCTAAAGTGAGTTAGCAATGAACGGTCGTTCGTCGCTAAAGTGAGTTAGCAATGAACGGTCGTTCGTCGCTAAAGTGAGTTAGCAATGAACGGTCGTTCGTCGCAAAGTGAGTTAGCAATGAACGGTCGTTCGTCTTTAAAGAGAGTTAGCAATGAACGGTCGTTCGTCGCTAAAGTGAGTTAACAATGAACGGTCGTTCGTCGCTAAAGTGAGTTAGCAATGAACGGTCGTTCGTCGCTAAAGTGAGTTAGAAATGAACGGTCGTTCGTCGCTAAAGTGAGTTAACAATGAACGGTCGTTCGTCGCTAAAGTGAGTTAACAATGAACGGTCGTTCGTCGCTAAAGTGAGTTAACAATGAACGGTCGTTCGTCGCTAAAGTGAGTTAACAATGAACGGTCGTTCGTAGCTAAAGTGAGTTAGCAATGAACGGTCGTTCGTCGCTAAAGTGAGTTAGCAATGAACGGTCGTTCATCGCTAAAGTGAGTTAGCAATGAACGGTCGTTCGTCGCTAAAGTGAGTTAGCAATGAACGGTCGTTCGTCGCTAAAGTGAGTTAGCAATGAACGGTCGTTCGTCGCTAAAGTGAGTTAGCAATGAACGGTCGTTCGTCGCTAAAGTGAGTTAGCAATGAACGGTCGTTCGTCGCTAAAGTGAGTTAGCAATGAACGGTCGTTCATCGCTAAAGAGAGTTAGCAATGAACGGTCGTTCGTCGCTAAAGTGAGTTAGCAATGAACGGTCGTTCGTCGCTAAAGTGAGTTAGCAATGAACGGTAGTCGCTCGTCGCTGAGTTAGCAATGAACGGTCGTTCGTCGCTAAAGTGAGTTAGCAATGAACGGTCGTTCATCGCTAAAGTGAGTTAGCAATGAACGGTCGTTCGTCGCTAAAGAGAGTTAGCAATGAACGGTCGTTCGTCGCTAAAGTGAGTTAGCAATGAACGGTCGTTCGTCGCTAAAGTGAGTTAACAATGAACGGTCGTTCGTCGCTAAAGTGAGTTACCAATGAACGGTCGTTCGTCGCTAAAGTGAGTTAGCAATGAACGGTCGTTCGTCGCTAAAGTGAGTTAGCAATGAACGGTCGTTCGTCGCTAAAGTGAGTTAGCAATGAACGGTCGCTCATCGCTAAAGTGAGTTAGCAAATGAACGGTCGCTCGTCGCTAAAGTGAGTTAGCAATGAACGGTCGCTCGTCGCTAAAGTGAGTTAGCAATGAACGGTCGTTCGTCGCTAAAGTGAGTTAGCAATGAACGGTCGCTCGTCGCTAAAGTGAGTTAGCAATGAACGGTCGCTCGTCGCTAAAGTGAGTTAGCAATGAACGGGTCGCTCGTCGCTAAAGTGAGTTAGCAATGAACGGTCGCTCATCGCTAAAGTGAGTTAGCAATGAACGGTCGCTCGTCGCTAAAGTGAGTTAGCAATGAACGGTCGCTCGTCGCTAAAGTGAGTTAGCAATGAACGGTCGCTCGTCGCTAAAAAGTGAGTTAGCAATGAACGGTCGTTCGTCGCTAAAGTGAGTTAGCAATGAACGGTCGCTCATCGCTAAAGTGAGTTAGCAATGAACGGTCGCTCGTCGCTAAAGTGAGAGTTAGCAATGAACGGTCGCTCGTCGCTAAAGTGAGTTAGCAATGAACGGTCGCTCGTCGCTAAAGTGAGTTAGCAATGAACGGTCGCTCGTCGTAAAAGTGAGTTAGCAATGAACGGTCGCTCGTCGCTAAAGTGAGTTACCAATGAACGGTCGTTCGTCGCTAAAGAGAGTTACCAATGAACGGTCGTTCGTCGCTAAAGCGAGTTAGCAAATGAACGGTCGTTCGTCGCTAAAGCGAGTTACCAATGAACGGTCGTTCGTCGCTAAAGTGAGTTAACAATGAACGGTCGTTCGTCGCTAAAGTGAGTTAACAATGAACGGTCGTTCGTCGCTAAAGTGAGTTAACAATGAACGGTCGTTCGTCGCTAAAGGGAGTTACCAATGAACGGTCGTTCGTCGCTAAAGTGAGTTACCAAATGAACGGTCGTTCGTCGCTAAAGTGAGTTAACAATGAACGGTCGTCGTCGCTAAAGTGAGTTAACAATGAACGGTCGTTCGTCGCTAAAGCGAGTTAACAATGAACGGTCGTTCGTCGCTAAAGCGAGTTACCAATGAACGGTCGTTCGTCGCTAAAGTGAGTTAACAATGAACGGTCGTTCGTCGCTAAAGTGAGTTAGCAATGAACGGTCGCTCGTCGTCGCTAGTGAGTTAGCAATGAACGGTCGCTCGTCGCTAAAGTGAGTTAGCAATGAACGGTCGCTCGTCGCTAAAGTGAGTTAGCAATGAACGGTCGCTCGTCGCTAAAGTGAGTTAGCAATGAACGGTCGCTCGTCGCTAAAGTGAGTTAGCAATGAACGGTCGCTCGTCGCTAAAGTGAGTTAGCAATGAACGGTCGCTCGTCGCTAAAGTGAGTTAGCAATGAACGGTCGTCGTCGCTAAAGTGAGTTAGCAATGAACGGTCGCTCGTCGCTAAAGTGAGTTAGCAATGAACGGTCGCTCGTCGCTAAAGTGAGTTAACAATGAACGGTCGCTCGTCGCTAAAGTGAGTTAGCAATGAACGGTCGCTCGTCGCTAAAAAGTGAGTTAGCAATGAACGGTCGCTCGTCGCTAAAGTGAGTTAGCAATGAACGGTCGCTCGTCGCTAAAGTGAGTTAGCAATGAACGGTCGCTCGTCGCTAAAGTGAGTTAGCAATGAACGGTCGCTCGTCGCTAAAGTGAGTTAGCAATGAACGGTCGCTCGTCGCTAAAGTGAGTTAGCAATGAACGGTCGCTCGTCGCTAAAAGTGAGTTAGCAATGAACGGTCGCTCGTCGCTAAAGTGAGTTTGCAATGAACGGTCGCTCGTCGCTAAAGTGAGTTAGCAATGAACGGTCGCTCGTCGCTAAAGTGAGTTAGCAATGAACGGTCGTTCGTCGCTAAAGTGAGTTAGCAATGAACGGTCGCTCGTCGCTAAAGTGAGTTAGCAATGAACGGTCGCTCGTCGCTAAAAGAGTTAGCAATGAACGGTCGCTCGTCGGTAAAGTGAGTTAGCAATGAACGGTCGTTCGTCACAAAAGTGAGTTAGCAATGAACGGTCGTTCATCGCTAAAGTGAGTTAGCAATGAACGGTCGTTCGTCGCTAAAGCGAGTTACCAATGAACGGTCGCTCGTCGCTAAAGTGAGTTAGCAATGAACGGTCGCTCGTCGCTAAAGTGAGTTAGCAATGAACGGTCGCTCGTCGCTAAAGTGAGTTAGCAATGAACGGTCGCTCGTCGCTAAAGTGAGTTAGCAATGAACGGTCGCTCGTCGCTAAAGTGAGTTAGCAATGAACGGTCGCTCGTCGCTAAAGTGAGTTAGCAATGAACGGTCGCTCGTCGCTAAAGTGAGTTAGCAATGAACGGTCGCTCGTCAGCTAAAGTGAGTTAGCAATGAACGGTCGCTCGTCGCTAAAGTGAGTTAGCAATGAACGGTCGCTCAGAAGCTAAAGAGAGTTAGCAATGAACGGTCGCTCGTCGCTAAAGTGAGTTAGCAATGAAAGGGTCGTTTGTCACTAAAGTGAGTTAGCAATGAACGGTCGCTCGTCGCTAAAGTGAGTTAGCAATGAACGGTCGCTCGTCGCTAAAGTGAGTTAGCAATGAACGGTCGCTCGTCGCTAAAGTGAGTTAGCAATGAACGGTCGCTCGTCGCTAAAGTGAGTTAAGCAATGAACGGTCGTTCGTCGCGTTAAAGTGAGTTAGAAATGAACGGTCGCTCGTCGCTAAAGTGAGTTAGCAATGAACGGTCGTTCGTCGCTAAAAGTGAGTTAGCAATGAACGGTCGCTCGTCGCTAAAGAGAGTTAGCAATGAACGGTCGTCGTCGCTAAAGTGAGTTAGCAATGAACGGTCGCTCGTCGCTAAAGAGAGTTAGCAATGAACGGTCGCTCGTCGCTAAAGTGAGTTAGCAATGAACGGTCGCTCGTCGCTAAAGTGAGTTAGCAATGAACGGTCGCTCGTCGCTAAAGTGAGTTAGCAATGAACGGTCGCTCGTCGCTAAAGTGAGTTAGCAATGAACGGTCGCTCGTCGCTAAAGTGAGTTAGCAATGAACGGTCGTTCGTCGCTAAAGTGAGTTAGCAATGAACGGTCGCTCGTCGCTAAAGTGAGTTAGCAATGAACGGTCGCTCGTCGCTAAAGTGAGTTAGCAATGAACGGTCGCTCGTCGCTAAAGTGAGTTAGCAATGAACGGTCGCTCGTCGCTAAAGTGAGTTAGCAATGAACGGTCGTTCGTCGCTAAAGTGAGTTAGCAATGAACGGTCGCTCATCGCTAAAGTGAGTTAGCAATGAAGGTCGCTCGTCGCAAAAGTGAGTTAGCAATGAACGGTCGCTCGTCGCTAAAGTGAGTTAGCAATGAACGGTCGCTCGTCGCTAAAGTGAGTTAGCAATGAACGGTCGCTCGTCGCTAAAGTGAGTTAGCAATGAACGGTCGCTCGTCGCTAAAGTGAGTTAGCAATGAACGGTCGCTCGTCGCTAAAGCGAGTTACCAATGAACGGTCGTTCGTCGCTAAAGTGAGTTAACAATGAACGGTCGTTCGTCGCTAAAGCGAGTTAACAATGAACGGTCGTTCGTCGCTAAAGTGAGTTAACAATGAACGGTCGTTCGTCGCTAAAGAGAGTTACCAATGAACGGTCGTTCGTCGCTAAAGTGAGTTAGCAATGAACGGTCGTTCGTCGCTAAAGAGAGTTAGCAATGAACGGTCGTTCGTCGCTAAAAGTGAGTTAGCAATGAACGGTCGTTTGTCACTAAAGTGAGTTAGCAATGAACGGTCGTTCGTCGCTAAAGTGAGTTAGCAATGAACGGTCGTTCGTCGCTAAAGTGAGTTAGCAATGAACGGTCGTTCGTCGCTAAAGTGAGTTAGCAATGAACGGTCGTTCGTCGCTAAAGTGAGTTAGCAATGAACGGATGTTCGTCGCTAAAGTGAGTTAGCAATGAACAGTCGTTCGTCGCTAAAGTGAGTTAGCAATGAACGGTCGTTCGTCGCTAAAGTGAGTTAGCAATGAACGGTCGTTCGTCGCTAAAGAGAGTTAGCAATGAACGGTCGTTCGTCGCTAAAGTGAGTTAGCAATGAACGGTCGTTCATCGCTAAAGTGAGTTAGCAATGAACGGTCGTTCGTCGCTAAAGTGAGTTAGCAATGAACGGTCGTTCGTCGCTAAAGTGAGTTAGCAATGAACGGTCGTTCGTCGCTAAAGTGAGTTAGCAATGAACGGTCGTTCGTCGCTAAAGTGAGTTAGCAATGAACGGTCGTTCGTCGCTAAAGTGAGTTAGCAATGAACGGTCGTTCGTCGCTAAAGTGAGTTAGCAATGAACGGTCGTTCGTCGCTAAAGAGAGTTAGCAATGAACGGTCGTTCGTCGCTAAAGTGAGTTAGCAATGAACTTTCGTTCGTCGCTAAAGTGAGTTAGCAATGAACGGTCGTTCGTCAATAAAGTGAGTTAGCAATGAACGGTCGTTCGTCACTAAAGTGAGTTAGCAATGAACGGTCGTTCGTCGCTAAAGTGAGTTAGCAATGAACGGTCGTTCGTCGCTAAAGTGAGTTAGCAATGAACGGTCGTTCGTCGCTAAAGTGAGTTAGCAATGAACGGTCGTTCGTCGCTAAAGTGAGTTAGCAATGAACGGTCGTTCGTCGCTAAAGTGAGTTAGCAATGAACGGTCGTTCGTCGCTAAAGTGAGTTAACAATGAACGGTCGCTCGTCGCTAAAGTGAGTTAGCAATGAACGGTCGCTCGTCGCTAAAGTGAGTTAGCAATGAACGGTCGCTCGTCGCTAAAGTGAGTTAGCAATGAACGGTCGCTCGTCGCTAAAGTGAGTTTAGCAATGAACGGTCGCTCGTCGCTAAAGTGAGTTAGCAATGAACGGTCGCTCGGTCGCTAAAGTGAGTTAGCAAATGAACGGTCGTCGTCGCTAAAGTGAGTTAGCAATGAACGGTCGCTCGTCGCTAAAGTGAGTTAGCAAATGAACGGTCGCTCGTCGCTAAAGAGAGTTAGCAATGAACGGTCGTTCGTCGCTAAAGTGAGTTAGCAATGAACGGTCGTTCGTCGCTAAAGTGAGTTAGCAATGAACGGTCGTTCGTCGCTAAAGTGAGTTAGCAATGAACGGTCGTTCGTCGCTAAAGTGAGTTAACAATGAACGGTCGTTCGTCGCTAAAGTGAGTTAACAATGAACGGTCGTTCGTCGCTAAAGTGAGTTAACAATGAACGGTCGTTCGTCGCTAAAGTGAGTTACCAATGAACGGTCGTTCGTCGCTAAAGTGAGTTAACAATGAACGGTCGTTCGTCGCTAAAGTGAGTTAGCAATGAACGGTCGTTCGTCGCTAAAGTGAGTTAACAATGAACGGTCGTTCGTCGCTAAAGTGAGTTAACAATGAACGGTCGTTCGTCGGTAAAGTGAGTTAGCAATGAACGGTCGTTCATCGCTAAAGTGAGTTAGCAATGAACGGTCGTTCGTCGGTAAAGTGAGTTAACAATGAACGGTCGTTCATCGCTAAAGTGAGTTAGCAATGAACGGTCGTTCGTCGCTAAAGTGAGTTAGCAATGAACGGTCGTTCGTCGCTAAAGTGAGTTAGCAATGAACGGTCGCTCGTCGCTAAAGTGAGTTAGCAATGAACGGTCGCTCGTCGCTAAAGTGAGTTAGCAATGAACGGTCGCTCGTCGCTAAAGTGAGTTAGCAATGAACGGTCGCTCGTCGCTAAAGTGAGTTAGCAATGAACGGTCGCTCGTCGCTAAAGTGAGTTAGCAATGAACGGTCGCTCGTCGCTAAAGTGAGTTAGCAATGAACGGTCGCTCGTCTAAAAAGAGTTAGCAATGAACGGTCGCTCGTCGACGCTAAAGTGAGTTAGCAATGAACGGTCGTTCGTCGCTAAAGTGAGTTAGCAATGAACGGTCGCTCATCGCTAAAGTGAGTTAGCAATGAACGGTCGCTCGTCGCTAAAGTGAGTTAGCAATGAACGGTCGCTCGTCGCTAAAGTGAGTTAGCAATGAACGGTCGCTCGTCCGCTAAAGTGAGTTAGCAATGAACGGTCGCTTCGTCGCTAAAGTGAGTTAGCAATGAACGGTCGCTCGTCGCTAAAGTCGCTAAAGTGAGTTAGCAATGAACGGTCGTTCGTCGCTAAAGTGAGTTAGCAATGAACGGTCGTTCGTCGCTAAAGTGAGTTAGCAATGAACGGTCGTTCATCGCTAAAGTGAGTTAGCAATGAACGGTCGTTCGTCGCTAAAGAGAGTTAGCAATGAACGGTCGTTCGTCGCTAAAGTGAGTTAGCAATGAACGGTCGTTCGTCGCTAAAGTGAGTTAGCAATGAACGGTCGTTCGTCGCTAAAGTGAGTTAGCAATGAACGGTCGTTCGTCGCTAAAGTGAGTTAGCAATGAACGGTCGTTCGTCGCTAAAGTGAGTTAGCAATGAACGGTCGTTCGTCGCTAAAGTGAGTTAACAATGAACGGTCGCTCGTCGCTAAAGTGAGTTAGCAATGAACGGTCGCTCGCCGCTAAAGTGAGTTAGCAATGAACGGTCGCTCGTCGCTAAAGTGAGTTAGCAATGAACGGTCGCTCGTCGCTAAAGTGAGTTAGCAATGAACGGTCGCTCGTCGCTAAAGTGAGTTAGCAATGAACGGTCGCTCGTCGCTAAAGTGAGTTAGCAATGAACGGTCGCTCGTCGCTAAAGTGAGTTAGCAATGAACGTCGCTCGTCGCTAAAGTGAGTTAGCAATGAACGGTCGCTCGTCGCTAAAGAGTTAGCAATGAACGGTCGCTCGTCGCTAAAGTGAGTTAGCAAAAATGAACGGTCGCTCGTCGCTAAAGTGAGTTAGCAATGAACGGTCGCTCGTCGCTAAAGTGAGTTAGCAATGAACGGTCGCTCGTCGCTAAAGTGAGTTAGCAATGAACGGTCGCTCGTCGCTAAAGTGAGTTAGCAATGAACGGTCGCTCGTCGCTAAAGTGAGTTTTAGCAATGAACGGTCGCTCGTCGCTAAAGTGAGTTAGCAAATGAACGGTCGCTCGTCGCTAAAGTGAGTTAGCAATGAACGGTCGCTCGTCGCTAAAGTGAGTTAACAATGAACGGTCGCTCGCGTCGCTAAAGAGTTAGCAATGAACGGTCGCTCGTCGCTAAAGTGAGTTAGCAATGAACGGTCGCTCGTCGCTAAAGTGAGTTAGCAATGAACGGTCGCTCGTCGCTAAAGTGAGTTAGCAATGAACGGTCGCTCGTCGCTAAAGTGAGTTAGCAATGAACGGTCGCTCGTCGCTAAAGTGAGTTAGCAATGAACGGTCGCTCGTCGCTAAAGTGAGTTAGCAATGAACGGTCGCTCGTCGCTAAAGTGAGTTAGCAATGAACGGTCGCTCGTCGCTAAAGTGAGTTAGCAATGAACGGTCGCTCGTCGCTAAAGTGAGTTAGCAATGAACGGTCGCTCGTCGCTAAAGTGAGTTAGCAATGAACGGTCGCTCGTCGCTAAAGTGAGTTAGCAATGAACGGTCGCTCGTCGCTAAAGTGAGTTAGCAATGAACGGTCGCTCGTCGCTAAAGTGAGTTAGCAATGAACGGTCGCTCGTCGCTAAAGTGAGTTAGCAATGAACGGTCGCTCGTCAGCTAAAAAGTGAGTTAGCAATGAACGGTCGCTCGTCGCTAAAGTGAGTTAGCAATGAACGGTCGCTCGTCGCTAAAGTGAGTTAGCAATGAACGGTCGCTCGTCGCTAAAGTGAGTTAGCAATGAACGGTCGCTCGTCGCTAAAGTGAGTTAGCAATGAACGGTCGCTCGTCGCTAAAGTGAGTTAGCAATGAACGGTCGCTCGTCGCTAAAGTGAGTTAGCAATGAACGGTCGCTCGTCGCTAAAGTGAGTTAGCAATGAACGGTCGTTCGTCGCTAAAGTGAGTTAGCAATGAACGGTCGCTCGTCGCTAAAGTGAGTTAGCAATGAACGGTCGCTCGTCGCTAAAGTGAGTTAGCAATGAACGGTCGCTCGTCGCTAAAGTGAGTTAGCAATGAACGGTCGCTCGTCGCTAAAGTGAGTTAGCAATGAACGGTCGCTCGTCGCTAAAGTGAGTTAGCAATGAACGGTCGCTCGTCGCTAAAGTGAGTTAGCAATGAACGGTCGCTCGTCGCTAAAGTGAGTTAGCAATGAACGGTCGCTCGTCGCTAAAGTGAGTTAGCAATGAACGGTCGCTCGTCGCTAAAGTGAGTTAGCAATGAACGGTCGCTCGTCGCTAAAGTGAGTTAGCAATGAACGGTCGCTCGTCGCTAAAGTGAGTTAGCAATGAACGGTCGCTCGTCGCTAAAGTGAGTTAGCAATGAACGGTCGCTCGTCGCTAAAGTGAGTTAGCAATGAACGGTCGCTCGTCGCTAAAGTGAGTTAGCAATGAACGGTCGCTCGTCGCTAAAGTGAGTTAGCAATGAACGGTCGCTCGTCGCTAAAGTGAGTTAGCAATGAACGGTCGCTCGTCGCTAAAGTGAGTTAGCAATGAACGGTCGCTCGTCGCTAAAGTGAGTTAGCAATGAACGGTCGCTCGTCGCTAAAGTGAGTTAGCAATGAACGGTCGCTCGTCGCTAAAGTGAGTTAGCAATGAACGGTCGCTCGTCGCTAAAGTGAGTTAGCAATGAACGTCGTCGCTCGCTAAAGTGAGTTAGCAATGAACGGTCGCTCGTCGCTAAAGTGAGTTAGCAATGAACGGTCGCTCGTCGCTAAAGTGAGTTAGCAATGAACGGTCGCTCGTCGCTAAAGTGAGTTAGCAATGAACGGTCGCTCGTCGCTAAAGTGAGTTAGCAATGAACGGTCGCTCGTCGCTAAAGTGAGTTAGCAATGAACGGTCGCTCGTCGCTAAAGTGAGTTAGCAATGAACGGTCGCTCGTCGCTAAAGTGAGTTAGCAATGAACGGTCGCTCGTCGCTAAAGTGAGTTAGCAATGAACGGTCGCTCGTCGCTAAAGTGAGTTAGCAATGAACGGTCGCTCGTCGCTAAAGTGAGTTAGCAATGAACGGTCGCTCGTCGCTAAAGTGAGTTAGCAATGAACGGTCGTTCGTCGCTAAAGTGAGTTAGCAATGAACGGTCGCTCGTCGCTAAAGTGAGTTAGCAATGAACGGTCGCTCGTCGCTAAAGTGAGTTAGCAATGAACGGTCGCTCGTCGCTAAAGTGAGTTAGCAATGAACGGTCGCTCGTCGCTAAAGTGAGTTAGCAATGAACGGTCGTTCGTCGCTAAAGTGAGTTAGCAATGAACGGTCGCTCGTCGCTAAAGTGAGTTAGCAATGAACGGTCGCTCGTCGCTAAAGTGAGTTAGCAATGAACGGTCGCTCGTCGCTAAAGTGAGTTAGCAATGAACGGTCGCTCGTCGCTAAAGTGAGTTAGCAAATGAACGGTCGCTCGTCGCTAAAGTGAGTTAGCAATGAACGAACGGTCGTCGCGTCGCTAAAGTGAGTTAGCAATGAACGGTCGCTCGTCGCTAAAGTGAGTTAGCAATGAACGGTCGCTCGTCGCTAAAGTGAGTTAGCAATGAACGGTCGCTCGTCGATAAAAGTGAGTTAGCAATGAACGGTCGCTCGTCGCTAAAGTGAGTTAGCAATGAACGGTCGCTCGTCGCTAAAGTGAGTTAGCAATGAACGGTCGCTCGTCGCTAAAGTGAGTTAGCAATGAACGGTCGCTCGTCGCTAAAGTGAGTTAGCAATGAACGGTCGCTCGTCGCTAAAGTGAGTTAGCAATGAACGGTCGCTCGTCGCTAAAGTGAGTTAGCAATGAACGGTCGCTCGTCGCTAAAGTGAGTTAGCAATGAACGGTCGCTCGTCGCTAAAGTGAGTTAGCAATGAACGGTCGCTCGTCGCTAAAGTGAGTTAGCAATGAACGGTCGCTCGTCGCTAAAGTGAGTTAGCAATGAACGGTCGCTCGTCGCTAAAGTGAGTTAGCAATGAATGAACGGTCGCTCGTCGCTAAAGTGAGTTAGCAATGAACGGTCGCTCGTCGCTAAAGTGAGTTAGCAATGAACGGTCGCTCGTCGCTAAAGTGAGTTAGCAATGAACGGTCGCTCGTCGCTAAAGTGAGTTAGCAATGAACGGTCGCTCGTCGCTAAAGTGAGTTAGCAATGAACGGTCGCTCGTCGCTAAAGTGAGTTAGCAATGAACGGTCGCTCGTCGCTAAAGTGAGTTAGCAATGAACGGTCGCTCGTCGCTAAAGTGAGTTAGCAATGAACGGTCGCTCGTCGCTAAAGTGAGTTAGCAATGAACGGTCGCTCGTCGCTAAAGTGAGTTAGCAATGAACGGTCGCTCGTCGCTAAAGTGAGTTAGCAATGAACGGTCGCTCGTCGCTAAAGTGAGTTAGCAATGAACGGTCGCTCGTCGCTAAAGTGAGTTAGCAATGAACGGTCGTTCGTCGCTAAAGTGAGTTAGCAATGAACGGTCGCTCGTCGCGTAAAGTGAGTTAGCAATGAACGGTCGCTCGTCGCTAAAGTGAGTTAGCAATGAACGGTCGCTCGTCGCTAAAGAGAGTTAGCAATGAACGGTCGCTTCGTCGCTAAAGTGAGTTAGCAATGAACGGTCGCTCGTCGCTAAAGTGAGTTAGCAATGAACGGTCGCTCGTCGCTAAAGTGAGTTAGCAATGAACGGTCGCTCGTCGCTAAAGTGAGTTAGCAATGAACGGTCGCTCGTCGCTAAAGTGAGTTAAATGAACGGTCGCTCGTCGCTAAAGTGAGTTAGCAATGAACGGTCGCTCGTCGCTAAAGTGAGTTAGCAATGAACGGTCGCTCGTCGCTAAAGTGAGTTAGCAATGAACGGTCGCTCGTCGCTAAAGTGAGTTAGCAAATGAACGGTCGCTCGTCGCTAAAGTGAGATAGCAATGAACGGTCGCTCGTCGCTAAAAGTGAGTTAGCAATGAACGGTCGCTCGTCGCTAAAGTGAGTTAGCAATGAACGGTCGCTCGTCGCTAAAGTGAGTTAGCAATGAACGGTCGCTCGTCGCTAAAGTGAGTTAGCAATGAACGGTCGCTCGTCGCTAAAGTGAGTTAGCAATGAACGGTCGCTCGTCGCTAAAGTGAGTTAGCAATGAACGTCGCTCGTCGCTAAAGTGAGTTAGCAATGAACGGTCGCTCGTCGCTAAAGTGAGTTAGCAATGAACGGTCGCTCGTCGCTAAAGTGAGTTAGCAATGAACGGTCGCTCGTCGCTAAAGTGAGTTAGCAATGAACGGTCGCTCGTCGCTAAAGTGAGTTAGCAATGAACGGTCGCTCGTCGCTAAAGTGAGTTAGCAATGAACGGTCGCTCGTCGCTAAAGTGAGTTAGCAATGAACGGTCGCTCGTCGCTAAAGTGAGTTAGCAATGAACGGTCGCTCGTCGCTAAAGTGAGTTAGCAATGAACGGTCGCTCGTCGCTAAAGTGAGTTAGCAATGAACGGTCGCTCGTCGCTAAAGTGAGTTAGCAATGAACGGTCGCTCGTCGCTAAAGTGAGTTAGCAATGAACGGTCGCTCGTCGCTAAAGTGAGTTAGCAATGAACGGTCGCTCGTCGCTAAAGTGAGTTAGCAATGAACGGTCGCTCGTCGCTAAAGTGAGTTAGCAATGAACGGTCGCTCGTCGCTAAAGTGAGTTAGCAATGAACGGTCGCTCGTCGCTAAAGTGAGTTAGCAATGAACGGTCGCTCGTCGCTAAAGTGAGTTAGCAATGAACGGTCGCTCGTCGCTAAAGTGAGTTAGCAATGAACGGTCGTTCGTCGCTAAAGTGAGTTAGCAATGAACGGTCGCTCGTCGCTAAAGTGAGTTAGCAATGAACGGTCGCTCGTCGCTAAAGTGAGTTAGCAATGAACGGTCGCTCGTCGCTAAAGTGAGTTAGCAATGAACGGTCGCTCGTCGCTAAAGTGAGTTAGCAATGAACGGTCGCTCGTCGCTAAAGTGAGTTAGCAATGAACGGTCGCTCGTCGCTAAAGTGAGTTAGCAATGAACGGTCGCTCGTCGCTAAAGTGAGTTAGCAAATGAACGGTCGCTCGTCGCTAAAGTGAGTTAGCAATGAACGGTCGCTCGTCGCTAAAGTGAGTTAGCAATGAACGGTCGCTTCGTCGCTAAAGTGAGTTAGCAATGAACGGTCGCTCGTCGCTAAAGTGAGTTAGCAATGAACGGTCGCTCGTCGCTAAAGTGAGTTAGCAATGAACGGTCGCTCGTCGCTAAAGTGAGTTAGCAATGAACGGTCGCTCGTCGCTAAAGTGAGTTAGCAATGAACGGTCGTTCGTCGCTAAAGTGAGTTAGCAATGAACGGTCGCTCGTCGCTAAAGTGAGTTAGCAATGAACGGTCGCTCGTCGCTAAAGTGAGTTAGCAATGAACGGTCGCTCGTCGCTAAAGTGAGTTAGCAATGAACGGTCGCTCGTCGCTAAAGTGAGTTAGCAATGAACGTCGCTCGTCGCTAAAGTGAGTTAGCAATGAACGGTCGCTCGTCGCTAAAGTGAGTTAGCAATGAACGGTCGCTCGTCGCTAAAGTGAGTTAGCAATGAACGGTCGCTCGTCGCTAAAGTGAGTTAGCAATGAACGGTCGCTCGTCGCTAAAAGTGAGTTAGCAATGAACGGTCGCTCGTCGCTAAAGTGAGTTAGCAATGAACGGTCGCTCGTCGCTAAAGTGAGTTAGCAATGAACGGTCGCTCGTCGCTAAAGTGAGTTAGCAATGAACGGTCGTTCGTCGCTAAAGTGAGTTAGCAATGAACGGTCGCTCGTCGCTAAAGTGAGTTAGCAATGAACGGTCGCTCGTCGCGCTAAAGTGAGTTAGCAATGAACGGTCGCTCGTCGCTAAAGTGAGTTAGCAATGAACGGTCGCTCGTCGCTAAAGTGAGTTAGCAATGAACGGTCGCTCGTCGCTAAAGTGAGTTAGCAATGAACGGTCGCTCGTCGCTAAAGTGAGTTAGCAATGAACGGTCGCTCGCCGTAAAAGTGAGTTAGCAATGAACGGTCGCTCGTCGCTAAAGTGAGTTAGCAATGAACGGTCGCTCGTCGCTAAAGTGAGTTAGCAATGAACGGTCGTTCGTCGCTAAAGTGAGTTAGCAATGAACGGTCGCTCGTCGCTAAAGTGAGTTAGCAATGATGAACGGTCGCTCGTCGCTAAAGTGAGTTAGCAATGAACGGTCGCTCGTCGCTAAAGTGAGTTAGCAATGAACGGTCGCTCGTCGCTAAAGTGAGTTAGCAATGAACGGTCGCTTGTCGCTAAAGTGAGTTAGCAATGAACGGTCGCTCGTCGCTAAAGAGAGTTAGCAATGAACGGTCGCTCGTCGCTAAAGTGAGTTAGCAATGAACGGTCGCTCGTCGCTAAAGTGAGTTAGCAAATGAACGGAGTCGCTCGTCGCTAAAGTGAGTTAGCAATGAACGGTCGCTCGTCGCTAAAGTGAGTTAGCAATGAACGGTCGTTCGTCAAAAAGTGAGTTAGCAATGAACGGTCGCTCGTCGCTAAAGAGAGTTTAGCAATGAACGGTCGCTCGTCGCTAAAGTGAGTTAGCAATGAACGGTCGCTCGTCGCTAAAGTGAGTTAGCAATGAACGGTCGCTCGTCGCTAAAGTGAGTTAGCAATGAACGGTCGCTCGTCGCTAAAGTGAGTTAGCAATGAACGGTCGCTCGTCGCTAAAGTGAGTTAGCAATGAACGGTCGCTCGTCGCTAAAGTGAGTTAGCAATGAACGGTCGCTCGTCGCTAAAAAGTGAGTTAGCAATGAACGGTCGCTCGTCGCTAAAGTGAGTTAGCAATGAACGGTCGCTCGTCGCTAAAGTGAGTTAGCAATGAACGGTCGCTCGTCGCTAAAGTGAGTTAGCAATGAACGGTCGCGCTCGTCGCGCTAAAGAGAGTTAGCAATGAACGGTCGCTCGTCGCTAAAGTGAGTTAGCAATGAACGGTCGCTCTCGTCAAAAGTGAGTTAGCAATGAACGGTCGCTCGTCGCTAAAGTGAGTTAGCAATGAACGGTCGCTCGTCGCTAAAGTGAGTTAGCAATGAACGGTCGCTCGTCGCTAAAGTGAGTTAGCAATGAACGGTCGCTCGTCGCTAAAGTGAGTTAGCAATGAACGGTCGCTCGTCGCTAAAGTGAGTTAGCAATGAACGGTCGCTCGTCGCTAAAGTGAGTAGCAATGAACGGTCGTTCGTCGCTAAAGTGAGTTAGCAATGAATGAACGGTCGCTCGCCGCTAAAGTGAGTTTAAGCAATGAACGGTCGCTCGTCGCTAAAGTGAGTTAGCAATGAACGGTCGCTCGTCGCTAAAAAGTGAGTTAGCAATGAACGGTCGCTCGTCGCTAAAGTGAGTTAGCAATGAACGGTCGTTCGTCGCTAAAGTGAGTTAGCAATGAACGGTCGCTCGTCGCTAAAGTGAGTTAGCAATGAACGGTCGCTCGTCGCTAAAGTGAGTTAGCAATGAACGGTCGCTCGTCGCTAAAGTGAGTTAGCAATGAACGGTCGCTCGTCGCTAAAGTGAGTTAGCAATGAACGGTCGCTCGTCGCTAAAGTGAGTTAGCAATGAACGGTCGTCGCTCGTCGCTAAAGTGAGTTAGCAATGAACGGTCGCTCGTCGCTAAAGTGAGTTAGCAATGAACGGTCGCTCGTCGCTAAAGTGAGTTAGCAATGAACGGTCGCTCGTCGCTAAAGTGAGTTAGCAATGAACGGTCGCTCGTCGCTAAAGTGAGTTAGCAATGAACGGTCGCTCGTCAATGAACGGTCGTGAGTTAGTTAGCAATGAACGGTCGCTCGTCGCTAAAGTGAGTTAGCAATGAACGGTCGCTCGTCGCTAAAAGTGAGTTAGCAATGAACGGTCGCTCGTCGCTAAAGTGAGTTAGCAATGAACGGTCGCTCGTCGCTAAAGTGAGTTAGCAATGAACGGTCGCTCGTCGCTAAAGTGAGTTAGCAATGAACGGTCGTTCGTCGTCGCTAAAGTGAGTTAGCAATGAACGGTCGCTCGTCGCTAAAGTGAGTTAGCAATGAACGGTCGCTCGTCGCTAAAAGTGAGTTAGCAATGAACGGTCGCTCGTCGCTAAAGTGAGTTAGCAATGAACGGTCGCTCGTCGCTAAAGTGAGTTAGCAATGAACGGTCGCTCGTCGCTAAAGTGAGTTAGCAAATGAACGGTCGCTCGTCGCTAAAGTGAGTTAGCAATGAACGGTCGCTCGTCGCTCGCTAAAGTGAGTTAGCAATGAACGGTCGCTCGTCGCTAAAGTGAGTTAGCAATGAACGGTCGCTCGTCGCTAAAGTGAGTTAGCAATGAACGGTCGCTCGTCGCTAAAGTGAGTTAGCAATGAACGGTCGTTCGTCGCTAAAGTGAGTTAGCAATGAACGGTCGCTCGTCGCTAAAGTGAGTTAGCAATGAACGGTCGCTCGTCGCTAAAGTGAGTTAGCAATGAACGGTCGCTCGTCGCTAAAGTGAGTTAGCAATGAACGGTCGCTCGTCGCTAAAGTGAGTTAGCAATGAACGGTCGCTTCGCTCGTCGCTAAAGTGAGTTAGCAATGAACGGTCGCTCGTCGCTAAAGTGAGTTAGCAATGAACGGTCGCTCGTCGCTAAAGTGAGTTAGCAATGAACGGTCGCTCGTCGCTAAAGTGAGTTAGCAATGAAACGGTCGTCGCTCGTCGCTAAAGTGAGTTAGCAATGAACGGTCGCTCGTCGCTAAAGTGAGTTAGCAATGAACGGTCGTCGTCGTCGCTAAAAGTGAGTTAGCAATGAACGGTCGCTCGTCGCTAAAGTGAGTTAGCAATGAACGAACGGTCGCTCGTCGCTAAAGTGAGTTAGCAATGAACGGTCGTTCGTCGCTAAAGTGAGTTAGCAATGAACGGTCGCTCGTCGCTAAAGTGAGTTAGCAATGAACGGTCGCTCGCTCGCTAAAGTGAGTTAGCAATGAACGGTCGTCTCGTCGCTCGTCGCTAAAGAGAGTTAGCAATGAACGGTCGCTCGTCGCTAAAGTGAGTTAGCAATGAACGGTCGCTCGTCGCTAAAGTGAGTTAGCAATGAACGGTCGCTCGTCGCTAAAGTGAGTTAGCAATGAACGGTCGCTCGTCGCTAAAGTGAGTTAGCAATGAACGGTCGCTCGTCGCTAAAGTGAGTTAGCAATGAACGGTCGCTCGTCGCTAAAGTGAGTTAGCAATGAACGGTCGTTCGTCGCTAAAGTGAGTTAGCAATGAACGGTCGTTCGTCGCTAAAGTGAGTTAGCAAATGAACGGTCGTTCGTCGCTAAAGTGAGTTAGCAATGAACGGTCGCTCGTCGCGCTCGTCGTGAGAGTTAGCAATGAACGGTCGTTCGTCGCTAAAGTGAGTTAGCAATGAACGGTCGCTCGTCGCTAAAGTGAGTTAGCAATGAACGGTCGCTCGTCGCTAAAGTGAGTTAGCAATGAACGGTCGTCTCGCTAAAGTGAGTTAGCAATGAACGGTCGCTCGTCGCTAAAGTGAGTTAGCAATGAACGGTCGCTCGTCGCTAAAGTGAGTTAGCAATGAACGGTCGCTCGTCGCTAAAGTGAGTTAGCAATGAACGGTCGTTCGTCGCTAAAGTGAGTTAGCAATGAACGGTCGCTCGTCGCTAAAGTGAGTTAGCAATGAACGGTCGCTCGTCGCTAAAGTGAGTTAGCAATGAACGGTCGCTCGTCGCTAAAGTGAGTTAGCAATGAACGGTCGCTCGTCGCTAAAGTGAGTTAGCAATGAACGGTCGCTCGTCGCTAAAGTGAGTTAGCAATGAACGGTCGCTCGTCGCTAAAGTGAGTTAGCAATGAACGGTCGCTCGTCGCTAAAGTGAGTTAGCAATGAACGGTCGCTCGTCGCTAAAGTGAGTTAGCAAATGAACGGTCGCTCGTCGCTAAAGTGAGTTAGCAATGAACGGTCGCTCGTCGCTAAAGTGAGTTAGCAATGAACGGTCGCTCGTCGCTAAAGTGAGTTAGCAATGAACGGTCGCTCGTCGCTAAAGTGAGTTAGCAATGAACGGTCGCTCGTCGCTAAAGTGAGTTAGCAATGAACGGTCGCTCGTCGCTAAAGTGAGTTAGCAATGAACGGTCGCTCGTCGCTAAAGTGAGTTAGCAATGAACGGTCGCTCGTCGCTAAAGTGAGTTAGCAATGAACGGTCGTTCGTCGTCGCTAAAGTGAGTTAGCAATGAACGGTCGCTCGTCGCTAAAGTGAGTTAGCAATGAACGGTCGCTCGTCGCTAAAGTGAGTTAGCAATGAACGGTCGTTCCGTCGCTAAAGAGTTAGCAATGAACGGTCGCTCGTCGCTAAAGTGAGTTAGCAATGAACGGTCGCTCGTCGCTAAAGTGAGTTAGCAATGAACGGTCGCTCGTCGCTAAAGTGAGTTAGCAAATGAACGGTCGCTCGTCGCTAAAAAGTGAGTTAGCAATGAACGGTCGCTCGTCGCTAAAGTGAGTTAGCAATGAACGGTCGCTCGTCGCTAAAGTGAGTTAGCAATGAACGGTCGCGCTCGTCGCTAAAGTGAGTTAGCAATGAACGGTCGCTCGTCGCTAAAGTGAGTTAGCAATGAACGGTCGCTCGTCGCTAAAAGTGAGTTAGCAATGAACGGTCGCTCGTCGCTAAAGTGAGTTAGCAATGAACGGTCGCTCGTCGCTAAAGTGAGTTAGCAAAATGACGGTCGCTCGTCGCTAAAGTGAGTTAGCAAATGAACGGTCGCTCGTCGCTAAAGTGAGTTAGCAATGAACGGTCGTTCGTCATGAGTTAAAAGTGAGTTAGCAATGAACGGTCGCTCGTCGCTAAAGTGAGTTAGCAATGAACGGTCGCTCGTCGCTAAAAGCGTGAGTTAGCAATGAACGGTCGCTCGTCGCTAAAGTGAGTTAGCAATGAACGGTCGCTCGTCGTCGCTAAAGAGAGTTAGCAATGAACGGTCGCTCGTCGCTAAAGTGAGTTAGCAATGAACGGTCGCTCGTCGCTAAAGTGAGTTAGCAATGAACGGTCGCTCGTCGCTAAAGTGAGTTAGCAATGAACGGTCGCTCGTCGCTAAAGTGAGTTAGCAATGAACGGTCGCTCGTCGCTAAAGTGAGTTAGCAATGAACGGTCGTTCGTCGCTAAAGTGAGTTAGCAATGAACGGTCGCTCGTCGCTAAAGTGAGTTAGCAATGAACGGTCGCTCGTCGCTAAAGTGAGTTAGCAATGAACGGTCGCTCGTCGCTAAAGTGAGTTAGCAATGAACGGTCGCTCGTCGCTAAAGTGAGTTAGCAATGAACGGTCGCTCGTCGCTAAAGTGAGTTAGCAATGAACGGTCGCTCGTCGCTAAAGTGAGTTAGCAATGAACGGTCGCTCGTCGCTAAAGTGAGTTAGCGCAATGAACGTAGTTCGTCGCTAAAGTGAAGTTAGCAATGAATGGTCGCTCGTCGCCAGGAGAGTTAGCAATGAACGGTCGCTCGTCGCTAAAGTGAGCCAATGAACGGTCGCTCGTCGCTAAACCGGAGTTAGCAAATGAAGGTCGCTCGGCGCTAAAGTGAAGAGAGCAACGAACGGTCGCTCGTCGCTAAAAGTGAGTTAGCAATGAAACCGTCGCTCGTCGCTAAAGTGAGTTAGCAATGAACGGTCGCTCGTCGCTAAAGTGAAAAGCTCGCAATGAACGGTCGCTCGTCAGCTAAAGTGAGTTAGCAATGAACGGTCGCTCGTCGCTAAAGTGAGTTAGCAATGAACGGTCGCTCGTCGCTAAAGTGAGTTAGCAAATGAACGGTCGCTCGTCGCTAAAGTGAGTTTGCAAATGAACGGTCCTTCGCCGCTAAAGTGAGCAAATGAACGGTCATTCGTCAGCGCTAAAGTGAGTTAGCAATGAACGGTCGTTCGTCGCTAAAGCGAGTTAGCAATGAACGGTCGCTCGTCGCTAAAGAGAGAGTTAGCAATGAACGGTCGTCGCCGCTAAAGTGAACGTCGTCGTAGCAATGAACGCAATGAACGTCGTCGCTAAAGTGAGTTAGCAATGAACGGTCGCTCGCGCTAAAGTGAGTTAGAAATGAACGGTCGCTCGTCACTAAAGTGAGTTAGCAATGAACGGTCGTCAGTCACTAAAGTGAGTTAGCAATGAACGGTCGTCATTTCCGCTAAAGAGAGTTGGCAATGAACGTAGTTCGTCACAAAGTGAGTTAGAATGAACGGTCGCTCGTCGCTAAAGTGAGTTAGCAATGAACGGTCGCTCGTCGCCAAAGTGAGTTAGCAATGAACGGTCGCTCGTCGCTAAAGTGAGTTAGCAATGAACGGTCGCTCGTCGCTAAAGTGAGTTAGCAATGAACCATCATTCGCCACTAAAAGTGAGTTAGCAATGAACGGTCGCTCGTCGCTAAAGTGAGTTAGCAATGAACGGTCGTTCGTCGCTAAAGTGAGTTAGGCAATGAACGGTCGCTCGTCGCTAAAGTGAGTTAGCAATGAACGGTCATTCATCGCTAAAGTGAGTTAGCAATGAACGGTCGCTCGTCACGCTAAAGTGAGTTACCAATGAACGGTTGTTCGTCGCTAAAGTGAGTTAGCAATGAACGGTCGTTCGTCACTAAAGTGAGTCAGCAATGAACGCCGCCGCCAAAGTCGCTAAAGTGAACTAGTTAGCAAAAGTGAACGGTCATTCGTTCACGCTAAAGTGAGTTAGCAATGAACGGTCGCTCGTCGCCGTAAAGTGAGTTAGCAATGAACGGTCGCTCGTCGCTAAAGTGAGTTGAAGCAATGAACGGTCGCTCGTCTTTAAAGTGAGTTAGCAATGAACCGTCGCTCGTCGCTAAAGTGAGTTAAAGCAATGAACGGTCGCTCGTCGCTAAAGTGAGTTAGCAATGAACGGTCGCTCGTCGCTAAAGGAGTTAGCAATGAACGGTCGCTCGTCGCTAAAGTGAGTTAAAGAATGAACGGTCGCTCGTCGCTAAAGTGAGTTAGAAATGAACGGTCGCTCGTCAGCAAAGTGAGTTAGCAATGAACGGTCGTTCGACGCTAAAGTGAGTTAGCAATGAACGGTCGCTCGTCGCTAAAGTGAGTTAACAATGAACGGTCGCTCGTCGCTAAAGTGAGTTAGCAATGAACGGTCGCTCGTCGCTAAAGTGAGTTAGCAATGAACGGTCGCTCGGTCGCTAAAGTGAGTTAACAATGAACGGTCGCTCATCGCTAAAGTGAGATAGCAATGAACGGTCATTCGTCGCTAAAGTGAGTTAGCAAATGAACGGTCGCTCGTCGCTAGTGAGTTAGTAATGAACGGTCGCTCGCCGCTAAAGTGAGTTAGCAATGAACGGTCGCTCGTCGCTAAAGTGAGTTAGCAATGAACGGTCGCTCGTCGCTAAAGTGAGTTAGCAATGAACGGTCGTCTGAACGTCGCTAAAGTGAGTTAGCAATGAACGAACGTTCGTCGCTAAAGTGAGTTAGCAATGAACGGTCGCTCGTCGCTAAAGTGAGTTAGCAATGAAACGGTCGCTCGTCGCTAAAGAGTTAGCAAATGAACGGTCGCTCGCCGCTAAAGTGAGTTAGCAATGAACGGTCGCTCGTCGCTAAAGTGAGTTAGCAATGAACGGTCGCTCGTTCGTCTAAAGCCAGTTAGCAATGAACGGTCGCTCGTCGCTCACGTAAAGTGAGTTAGCAATGAACGGTCGCTCGTCGCTAAAGTGAGTTAACAATGAACGGTCGCTCGTCGCTAAAGTGAGTTAGCAATGAACGGTCGCTCGTCGCTAAAGTGAGTTAAGCAATGAACGGATCGCTCGCCGCTAAAAGTGAGTTAGCAATGAACGGCCGCTCGTCGCAAAGTGAGTTAGCAATGAACGGTCGCCCTGTCGCTAAAGTGAGTTCGCAATGAACGGTCGCTCGTCGCTAAAGAGTTAGCAATGAACGGTCGCGCTCGTCGCTAAAGTGAGTTAGCAATGAACGGTCGCCGTCGCTAAAGTGAGTTAGCAATGAACGGTCGCTCGTCGCTAAAGTGAGTTAGCAATGAACGTCGCTCGTCGCTAAAGTGAGTTAGCAATGAACGGTCGCTCGTCGCTAAAGTGAGTTAGCAATGAACGGTCGCTCGTCGCTAAAGTGAGTTAGCAATGAACGGTCGCTCGTCGCTAAAGTTCGAAACGGTTAGCAAATGAACGGTCGCTCATCGCTAAAGTGAGTTAGCAATGAACGGTCGCTCGTCGCTAAAGTGAGTTAGCAATGAACGGTCGCTCGTCGCTAAAGTGAGTTAACAATGAACGGTCGCTCGTCGCTAAAGTGAGTTAGCAATGAACGGTCGCTCGTCGCTAAAGTGAGTTAGCAATGAACGGTCGCTCGTCGCTAAAGTGAGTTAGCAATGAACGGTCGCTCGTCGCTAAAGTGAGTTAGCAATGAACGGTCGCTCGTCGCTAAAGTGAGTTAGCAATGAACGGTCGCTCGTCGCTAAAGTGAGTTAGCAATGAACGGTCGCTCGTCGCTAAAGTGAGTTAGCAATGAACGGTCGTCGTCGCTAAAGTGAGTTAGCAATGAACGGTCGCTCGTCGCTAAAGTGAGTTAGCAATGAACGGTCGCTCGTCGCTAAAGTGAGTTAGCAATGAACGGTCGTTCGTCGCTAAAAGTGAGTTAGCAATGAACGGTCGCTCGTCGCTAAAGTGAGTTAGCAATGAACGGTCGCTCGTCGCTAAAGTGAGTTAGCAATGAACGGTCGCTCGTCGCTAAAGTGAGTTAGCAATGAACGGTCGCTCGTCGCTAAAGTGAGTTAGCAATGAACGGTCGCTCGTCGCTAAAGTGAGTTAGCAATGAACGGTCGCTCGTCGCTAAAGTGAGTTAGCAATGAACGGTCGCTCGTCGCTAAAGTGAGTTAGCAATGAACGGTCGCTCGTCGCTAAAGTGAGTTAAGCAATGAACGGTCGCTCGTCGCTAAAGTGAGTTAGCAAATGAACGGTCGCTCGTCGCTAAAAGTGAGTTAGCAATGAACGGTCGCTCGTCGCTAAAGTGAGTTAGCAATGAACGGTCGCTCGTCGCTAAAGTGAGTTAGCAATGAACGGTCGCTCGTCGCTAAAGTGAGTTAGCAATGAACGGTCGCTCGTCGCTAAAGTGAGTTAGCAATGAACGGTCGCTCGTCGCTAAAGTGAGTTAGCAATGAACGGTCGCTCGTCGCTAAAGTGAGTTAGCAATGAACGGTCGCTCGTCGCTAAAGTGAGTTAGCAATGAACGGTCGCTCGTCGCTAAAGTGAGTTAGCAATGAACGGTCGCTCGTCGCTAAAGTGAGTTAGCAATGAACGGTCGCTCGTCGCCTAAAGTGAGTTAGCAATGAACGGTCGCTCGTCGCTAAAGTGAGTTAGCAATGAACGGTCGCTTCGTCGCTAAAGTGAGTTAGCAATGAACGGTCGCTCGTCGCTAAAGTGAGTTAGCAAATGAACGGTCGCTCGTCGCTAAAGTGAGTTAGCAATGAACGGTCGCTCGTCGCTAAAGTGAGTTAGCAATGAACGGTCGCTCGTCGCTAAAGTGAGTTAGCAATGAACGGTCGCTCGTCGCTAAAGTGAGTTAGCAATGAACGGTCGCTCGTCGCTAAAGTGAGTTAGCAATGAACGGTCGCTCGTCGCTAAAGTGAGTTAGCAATGAACGGTCGCTCGTCGCTAAAGTGAGTTAGCAATGAACGGTCGCTCGTCGCTAAAGTGAGTTAGCAATGAACGGTCGCTCGTCACTAAAGTGAGTTAGCAATGAACGGTCGCTCGTCGCTAAAGTGAGTTAGCAAATGAACGGTCGCTCGTCGCTAAAGTGAGTTTGCAATGAACGGTCGCTCGTCGCTAAAGTGAGTTAGCAATGAACGGTCGCTCGTCGCTAAAGTGAGTTAGCAATGAACGGTCGCTCGTCGCTAAAGTGAGTTAGCAATGAACGGTCGCTCGTCGCTAAAGTGAGTTAGCAATGAACGGTCGCTCGTCGCTAAAGTGAGTTAGCAATGAACGGTCGCTCGTCGCTAAAGTGAGTTAGCAATGAACGGTCGCTCGTCGCTAAAGTGAGTTAGCAATGAACGGTCGCTCGTCGCTAAAGTGAGTTAGCAATGAACGGTCGCTCGTCGCGCTGAGTTAGCAATGAACGGTCGCTCGTCGCTAAAGTGAGTTAGCAATGAACGGTCGCTCGTCGCTAAAGTGAGTTAGCAATGAACGGTCGCTCGTCGCTAAAGTGAGTTAGCAATGAACGGTCGCTCGTCGCTAAAGTGAGTTAGCAATGAACGGTCGCTCGTCGCTAAAGTGAGTTAGCAATGAACGGTCGCTCGTCGCTAAAGTGAGTTAGCAATGAACGGTCGCTCGTCGCTAAAGTGAGTTAGCAATGAACGGTCGCTCGTCGCTAAAGTGAGTTAGCAATGAACGGGTCGCTCGCTCGCTAAAGTGAGTTAGCAATGAACGGTCGTTCTCGTCGCTAAAGTGAGTTAGCAATGAACGGTCGCTCGTCGCTAAAGTGAGTTTGGCAATGAACGGTCGCTCGTCGCTAAAGTGAGTTAGCAATGAACGGTCGCTCGTCGCTAAAGTGAGTTAGCAATGAACGGTCGCTCGTCGCTAAAGTGAGTTAGCAATGAACGGTCGCTCGTCGCTAAAGTGAGTTAGCAATGAACGGTCGCTCGTCGCTAAAGTGAGTTAGCAATGAACGGTCGCTCGTCGCTAAAGTGAGTTAGCAATGAACGGTCGCTCGTCGCTAAAGTGAGTTAGCAATGAACGGTCGCTCGTCGCTAAAGTGAGTTAGCAATGAACGGTCGCTCGTCGCTAAAGTGAGTTAGCAATGAACGGTCGCTCGTCGCTAAAGTGAGTTAGCAATGAACGGTCGCTCGTCGCTAAAGTGAGTTAGCAATGAACGTCGCTCGTCGCTAAAGTGAGTTAGCAATGAACGGTCGAGCAATGAACGGTCGCTCGTCGCTAAAGTGAGTTAGCAATGAACGGTCGCTCGTCGCTAAAGTGAGTTAGCAATGAACGGTCGCTCGTCGTCGGTAAAGTGAGTTAGCAATGAACGGTCGCTCGTCGCTAAAGTGAGTTAGCAATGAACGGTCGTCATCGCTAAAGTGAGTTAGCAAATGAACGGTCGCTCGTCGCTAAAGTGAGTTTAGCAATGAAACGGTCGTTCGTCGCTAAAGTGAGTTAGCAATGAACGGTCGCTCGTCGCTAAAGTGAGTTAGCAATGAACGGTCGCTCGTCGCTAAAGTGAGTTAGCAATGAACGGTCGCTCGTCGCTCGTCGCTAAAGTGAGTTAGCAATGAACGGTCGAACTCGTCGCTAAAGTGAGTTAGCAATGAACGGTCGCTCGTCGCTAAAGTGAGTTAGCAATGAACGGTCGCTCGTCGCTAAAGTGAGTTAGCAATGAACGGTCGCTCGTCGCTAAAGTGAGTTAGCAATGAACGGTCGCTCGTCGCTAAAGTGAGTTAGCAATGAACGGTCGTTCGTCGCTAAAGTGAGTTAGCAATGAACGGTCGCTCGTCGCTAAAGTGAGTTAGCAATGAACGGTCGCTCGTCGCTAAAGTGAGTTAGCAATGAACGGTCGCTCGTCGCTAAAGTGAGTTAGCAATGAACGGTCGTTTCGCGCTAAAGTGAGTTAGCAATGAACGGTCGCTCGTCGCTAAAGTGAGTTAGCAATGAACGGTCGCTCGTCGCTAAAGTGAGTTAGCAATGAACGGTCGCTCGTCGCTAAAGTGAGTTAGCAATGAACGGTCGCTCGTCGCTAAAGTGAGTTAGCAATGAACGGTCGCTCGTCGCTAAAGTGAGTTAGCAATGAACGGTCGCTCGTCGCTAAAGTGAGTTAGCAATGAACGGTCGCTCGTCGCTAAAGTGAGTTAGCAATGAACGGTCGCTCGTCGCTAAAGTGAGTTAGCAATGAACGTCGCTCGTCGCTAAAGTGAGTTAGCAATGAACGGTCGCTCGTCGCTAAAGTGAGTTAGCAATGAACGGTCGCTCGTCGCTAAAGTGAGTTAGCAATGAACGGTCGCTCGTCGCGCTAAAGTGAGTTAGCAAATGAACGGTCGCTCGTCGCTAAAGTGAGTTAGCAATGAACGGTCGCTCGTCGCTAAAGTGAGTTAGCAATGAACGGTCGCTCGTCGCTAAAGTGAGTTAGCAATGAACGGTCGCTCGTCGCTAAAGTGAGTTAGCAATGAACGGTCGCTCGTCGCTAAAGTGAGTTAGCAATGAACGGTCGCTCGTCGCTAAAGTGAGTTAGCAATGAACGGTCGCTCGTCGCTAAAGTGAGTTAGCAATGAACGGTCGCTCGTCGCTAAAGTGAGTTAGCAATGAACGGAACGCTCGTCGCTAAAGTGAGTTAGCAATGAACGGTCGCTCGTCGCTAAAGTGAGTTAGCAATGAACGGTCGCTCGTCGCTAAAGTGAGTTAGCAATGAACGGTCGCTCGTCGCTAAAGTGAGTTAGCAATGAACGGTCGTTCGTCGCTAAAGTGAGTTAGCAATGAACGGTCGCTCGTCGCTAAAGTGAGTTAGCAATGAACGGTCGCTCGTCGCTAAAGTGAGTTAGCAATGAACGGTCGCTCGTCGCTAAAGTGAGTTAGCAATGAACGGTCGCTCGTCGCTAAAGTGAGTTAGCAAATGAACGGTCGCTCGTCGCTCGTCGCTAAAGTGAGTTAACGGTCGCTCGTCGCTAAAGTGAGTTAGCAATGAACGGTCGCTCGTCGCTAAAGTGAGTTAGCAATGAACGGTCGCTCGTCGCTAAAGTGAGAGTTAGCAATGAACGGTCGCTCGTCGCTAAAGTGAGTTAGCAATGAACGGTCGCTCGTCGCTAAAGTGAGTTAGCAATGAACGGTCGCTCGTCGCTAAAGTGAGAGTTAGCAATGAACGTCGTCGTCGTCGCTAAAGTGAACGGTCGTTAGCAATGAACGAACGGTCGCTCGTCGCTAAAGTGAGTTAGCAATGAACGGTCGCGCGTCGCTAAAGTGAGTTAGCAATGAACGGTCGCTCGTCGCTAAAGTGAGTTAGCAATGAACGGTCGCTCGTCGCTAAAGTGAGTTAGCAATGAACGGTCGCTCGTCGCTAAAGTGAGTTAGCAATGAACGGTCGCTCGTCGCTAAAGTGAGTTAGCAATGAACGGTCGCTCGTCGCTAAAGTGAGTTAGCAATGAACGGTCGCTCGTCGCTAAAGTGAGTTAGTTAAATGAACGGTCGCTCGTCGCTAAAGTGAGTTAGCAATGAACGGTCGCTCGTCGCTAAAGTGAGTTAGCAATGAACGGTCGCTCGTCGCTAAAGTGAGTTAGCAATGAACGGTCGCTCGTCGCTAAAGTGAGTTAGCAATGAACGGTCGCTCGTCGCTAAAGTGAGTTAGCAATGAACGGTCGCTCGTCGCTGAGTTAAATGAACGGTCGCTTAAAGTGAATGAACGGTCGCTCGTCGCTAAAGTGAGTTAGCAATGAACGGTCGCGCTCGTCGCTAAAGTGAGTTAGCAATGAACGGTCGCTCGTCGCTAAAGTAAAGTGAGTTAGCAATGAACGGTCGCTCGTCGCTAAAGTGAGTTAGCAATGAACGGTCGCTCGTCGCAAAGTGAGTTAGCAAATGAACGGTCGCTCGTCGCTAAAGTGAGTTAGCAATGAACGGTCGCTCGTCGCCGCTAAAGTGAGTTAGCAATGAACGGTCGCTCGTCGCTAAAAGTGAGTTAGCAATGAACGGTCGCTCGTCGCTAAAGTGAGTTAGCAATGAACGGTCGCTCGTCGCTAAAGTGAGTTAGCAAACGAACGGTCGCTCGAACCGCTCGCTCGTCGCTAAAGTTAGCAATGAACGGTCGCTCGTCGCTAAAGTGAGTTAGCAATGAACGGTCGCTCGTCGCTAAAGTGAGTTAGCAATGAACGGTCGCTCGTCGCTAAAGTGAGTTAGCAATGAACGGTCGCTCGTCGCTAAAGTGAGTTAGCAATGAACGGTCGCTCGTCGCTAAAGTGAGTTAGCAATGAACGGTCGCTCGTCGCTAAAGTGAGTTAGCAATGAACGGTCGCTCGTCGCTAAAGTGAGTTAGCAATGAACGGTCGCTCGTCGCTAAAGTGAGTTAGCAATGAACGGTCGCTCGTCGCTAAAGTGAGTTAGCAATGAACGGTCGCTCGTCGCTAAAGTGAGTTAGCAATGAACGGTCGCTCGTCGCTAAAGAACGAGTTAGCAAATGAACGGTCGCTCGTCGCTAAAGTGAGTTTAGCAATGAACGGTCGCTCGTCGAAAAGTGAGTTAGCAATGAACGGTCGCTCGGTCGCTCGCTAAAGTGAGTTAGCAATGAACGGTCGCTCGTCGCTAAAGTGAGTTAGCAATGAACGGTCGCTCGTCGCTAAAGTGAGTTAGCAAATGAACGGTCGCGTCGCTCGTGAGTTAGCAATGAACGGTCGCTCGTGAGAGTTAGCAATGAACGGTCGCTCGTCGCTAAAGTGAGTTAGCAATGAACGGTCGCTCGTCGCTAAAGTGAGTTAGCAATGAACGGTCGCTCGTCGCTAAAGTGAGTTAGTTAGCAATGAACGGTCGCTCGTCGCTAAAGTGAGTTAGCAATGAACGGTCGCTCGTCGCTAAAGTGAGTTAGCAATGAACGGTCGCTCGTCGCTAAAGTGAGTTAGCAATGAACGGTCGCTCGTCGCTAAAGTGAGTTAGCAATGAACGGTCGCTCGTCGCTAAAGTGAGTTAGCAATGAACGGTCGCTCGTCGCTAAAGTGAGTTAGCAAATGAACGGTCGCTCGTCGCTAAAGTGAGTTAGCAATGAACGGTCGTCGCCGTCGTCGCTAAAGTGAGTTAGCAATGAACGGTCGCTCGTCGCTAAAGTGAGTTAGCAATGAACGGTCGCTCGTCGCTAAAGTGAGTTAGCAATGAACGGTCGCTCGTCGCTAAAGTGAGTTAGCAATGAACGGTCGCTCGTCGCTAAAGTGAGTTAGCAATGAACGGTCGCTCGTCGCTAAAGTGAGTTAGCAATGAACGGTCGCTCGTCGCTAAAGTGAGTTAGCAATGAACGGTCGCTCGTCGCTAAAGTGAGTTAGCAATGAACGGTCGCTCGTCGCTAAAAAGTGAGTTAGCAATGAACGGTCGCTCGTCGCTAAAGTGAGTTAGCAATGAACGGTCGCTCGTCGCTAAAGTGAGTTAGCAATGAACGGTCGCTCGTCGCGTGAGTTAGCAATGAACGGTCGCTCGTCGTTAAAGCAAGTTAGAACGAACGGTCGCTCGTCGCTAAAGTGAGTTAGCAATGAACGGTCGCTCGTCGCTAAAGTGAGTTAGCAATGAACGGTCGCTCGTCGCTAAAGTGAGTTAGCAATGAACGGTCGTTTCGTCGCTAAAGTGAGTTAGCAATGAACGGTCGCTCGTCGCTAAAGTGAGTTAGCAATGAACGGTCGCTCGTCGCTAAAGTGAGTTAGCAATGAACGGTCGCTCGTCGCTAAAGTGAGTTAGCAATGAACGGTCGTCGTTCGTCGCAATGAACGGTCGCTCGTCGTGAGTTAGCAATGAACGGTCGCTCGTCGCTAAAGTGAGTTAGCAAACGGTCGCGGTCGCTCGTCGCTAAAGTGAGTTAGCAATGAACGGTCGCTCGTCGCTAAAGTGAGTTAGCAATGAACGGTCGCTCGTCGCTAAAGTGAGTTAGCAATGAACGGTCGCTCGTCGCTAAAGTGAGTTAGCAATGAACGGTCGCTCGTCGCTAAAGTGAGTTAGCAATGAACGGTCGCTCGTCGCTAAAGTGAGTTAGCAATGAACGGTCGCTCGTCGCTAAAGTGAGTTAGCAATGAACGGTCGCTCGTCGCTAAAGTGAGTTAGCAATGAACGGTCGCTCGTCGCTAAAGTGAGTTAGCAATGAACGGTCGCTCGTCGCTAAAGTGAGTTAGCAATGAACGGTCGCTCGTCGCTAAAGTGAGTTAGCAATGAACGGTCGCTCGTCGCTAAAGTGAGTTAGCAAATGAACGGTCGCTCGTCGCTAAAGTGAGTTAGCAATGAACGGTCGTTCGTCGCGCTAAAGTGAAAGTTAGCAATGAACGGTCGCTCGTCGCTAAAGTGAGTTAGCAATGAACGGTCGCTCGTCGCTAAAGTGAGTTAGCAATGAACGGTCGCTCGAGTCGCTAAAGTGAGTTAGCAATGAACGGTCGCTCGTCGCTAAAGTGAGTTAGCAATGAACGGTCGCTCGTCGCTAAAGTGAGTTAGCAATGAACGGTCGCTCGTCGCTAAAGTGAGTTAGCAATGAACGGTCGCTCGTCGCTAAAGTGAGTTAGCAATGAACGGTCGCTCGTCGCTAAAGTGAGTTAGCAATGAACGGTCGCTCGTCGCTAAAGTGAGTTAGCAATGAACGGTCGCTCGTCGCTAAAGTGAGTTAGCAATGAACGGTCGCTCGTCGCTAAAGTGAGTTAGCAATGAACGGTCGCTCGTCGCTAAAGTGAGTTAGCAATGAACGGTCGCTCGTCGCTAAAGTGAGTTAGCAATGAACGGTCGCTCGTCGCTAAAGTGAGTTAGCAATGAACGGTCGCTCGTCGCTAAAGTGAGTTAGCAATGAACGGTCGTCGTCGCTAAAGTGAGTTAGCAATGAACGGTCGCTCGTCGCTAAAGTGAGTTAGCAATGAACGGTCGCTCGTCGCTAAAGTGAGTTAGCAATGAACGGTCGCTCGTCGCTAAAGTGAGTTAGCAATGAACGGTCGCTCGTCGCTAAAGTGAGTTAGCAATGAATGAACGTCGCTAAAGTGAGTTAGCAATGAACGGTCGCTCGTCGCTAAAGTGAGTTAGCAATGAACGGTCGTTCGTCGCTAAAGTGAGTTAGCAATGAACGGTCGCTCGTCGCTAAAGTGAGTTAGCAATGAACGGTCGCTCGTCGCTAAAGTGAGTTAGCAATGAACGGTCGCTCGTCGCTAAAGTGAGTTAGCAATGAACGGTCGCTCGTCGCTAAAGTGAGTTAGCAATGAACGGTCGCTCGTCGCTAAAGTGAGTTAGCAAATGAACGGTCGCTCGTCGCTAAAGTGAGTTAGCAATGAACGGTCGCTCGTCGCTAAAGTGAGTTAGCAATGAACGGTCGCTCGTCGCTAAAGTGAGTTAGCAATGAACGGTCGCTCGTCGTTAAAATGAACGGTCGCTCGTCGCAATGAACGCAATGAACGGTCGCTCGTCGCTAAAAAGTGAGTTAGCAATGAACGGTCGCTCGTCGCTAAAGTGAGTTAGCAATGAACGGTCGCTCGTCGCTAAAGTGAGTTAACAATGAACGGTCGCTCGTCGCTAAAGTGAGTTAGCAATGAACGGTCGCTCGTCGCTAAAAGTGAGTTAGCAATGAACGGTCGCTCGTCGCTAAAGTGAGTTAGCAATGAACGGTCGCTCGTCGCTAAAGTGAGTTAGCAATGAACGGTCGCTCGTCGCTAAAGTGAGTTAGCAATGAACGGTCGCTCGTCGCTAAAGTGAGTTAGCAATGAACGGTCGCTCGTCGCTAAAGTGAGTTAGCAAATGAACGGTCGCTCGCTCGTCGCTAAAGTGAGTTAGCAATGAACGGTCGCTCGTCGCTAAAGTGAGTTAGCAATGAACGGTCGCTCGTCCGCTAAAGTGAGTTAGCAATGAACGGTCGCTCGTCGCTAAAGTGAGTTAGCAATGAACGGTCGCTCGTCGCTAAAGTGAGTTAGCAATGAACGGTCGCTCGTCGCTAAAAGTGAGTTAGCAATGAACGGTCGCTCGTCGCTAAAAGTGAGTTAGCAAAACGGTGAACGGTCGCTCGTCGCTAAAGTGAGTTAGCAATGAACGGTCGCTCGTCGCTAAAGTGAGTTAGCAATGAACGGTCGCTCGTCGCTAAAGTGAGTTAGCAATGAACGGTCGCTCGTCGCTAAAGTGAGTTAGCAATGAACGGTCGAACTCGTCGCGCTAAGTGAGTTAGCAATGAACGGTCGCTCGTCGCTAAAGTGAGTTAGCAATGAACGGTCGCTCGTCGCTAAAGTGAGTTAGCAATGAACGGTCGCTCGTCGCTAAAGTGAGTTAGCAATGAACGGTCGCTCGTCGCTAAAGTGAGTTAGCAATGAACGGTCGTTCGTCGCTAAAGTGAGTTAGCAATGAACGGTCGCTCGTCGCTAAAGTGAGTTAGCAATGAACGGTCGCTCGTCGCTAAAGTGAGTTAGCAATGAACGGTCGCTCGTCGCTAAAGTGAGTTAGCAATGAACGGTCGTTCGTCGTCGCTAAAGTGAGTTAGCAATGAACGGTCGCTCGTCGCTAAAGTGAGTTAGCAATGAACGGTCGCTCGTCGCTAAAGTGAGTTAGCAATGAACGGTCGCTCGTCGCTAAAGTGAGTTAGCAATGAACGGTCGCTCGTCGCTAAAGTGAACGTTAGCAAAAGTGAACGGTCGTCGTCGCTAAAGTGAGTTAGCAATGAACGGTCGCTCGTCGCTAAAGTGAGTTAGCAATGAACGGTCGCTCGTCGCTAAAGTGAGTTAGCAATGAACGGTCGCTCGTCGCTAAAGTGAGTTAGCAATGAACGGTCGCTCGTCGCTAAAGTGAGTTAGCAATGAACGGTCGCTCGTCGCTAAAGTGAGTTAGCAATGAACGGTCGCTCGTCGCTAAAGTGAGTTAGCAATGAACGGTCGTCGCTCGTCGAGTTAGCAATGAAGTGAGTGAGTTAGCAATGAACGGTCGCTTCGTCGAACGGTCGCTCGTCGCGTGAGTTAGCAATGAAACGGTCGCTCGTCGCTAAAGTGAGTTAGCAAATGAACGGTCGCTCGTCGCTAAAGTGAGTTAGCAATGAACGGTCGTTCGTCGCTAAAGTGAGTTAGCAAATGAACGGTCGCTCGTCGCTAAAGTGAGTTAGCAATGAACGGTCGCTCGTCGCTAAAGTGAGTTAGCAATGAACGGTCGCTCGTCGCTAAAGTGAGTTAGCAATGAACGTCGCTCGTCGCTAAAGTGAGTTAGCAATGAACGGTCGCTCGTCGCTAAGTGAGTTAGTTAGCAATGAACGGTCGCTCGTCGCTAAAGTGAGTTAGCAATGAACGGTCGCTCGTCGCTAAAGTGAGTTAGCAATGAACGGTCGCTCGTCGCTAAAGTGAATGAACGTTAGCAATGAACGAACGTCGCTCGTCGCTAAAGTGAGTTAGCAATGAACGGTCGCTCGTCGCTAAAGTGAGTTAGCAATGAACGGTCGCTCGTCGCTAAAGTGAGTTAGCAAATGAACGGTCGCTCGTCGCTAAAAGTGAGTTAGCAATGAACGGTCGCTCGTCGCTAAAGTGAGTTAGCAATGAACGGTCGTTCGTCGCTAAAAAGTGAGTTAGCAATGAACGGTCGCTCGTCGCTAAAGTGAGTTAGCAATGAACGGTCGCTCGTCGCTAAAGAGTTAGCAATGAACGGTCGCTCGTCGCTAAAGTGAGTTAGCAATGAACGGTCGCTCGTCGCTAAAGTGAGTTAGCAATGAACGGTCGCTCGTCGCTAAAGTGAGTTAGCAATGAACGGTCGCTCGTCGCTAAAGTGAGTTAGCAATGAACGGTCGGTCGCTCGTCGCTAAAGTGAGTTAGCAATGAACGGTCGCTCGTCGCTAAAGTGAACGTTAGCAATGAAGTTAGTCGTGGTCGCTCGTCGCTAAAGTGAGTTAGCAATGAACGGTCGCTCGTCGCTAAAGTGAGTTAGCAATGAACGGTCGCTCGTCGCTAAAGTGAGTTAGCAAATGAACGGTCGCTCGTCGCTAAAGTGAGTTAGCAATGAACGGTCGTCGTCGCTAAAGTGAGTTAGCAATGAACGGTCGCTCGTCGCTAAAGTGAGTTAGCAATGAACGGTCGCTCGTCGCCGCTAAAGTGAGTTAGCAATGAACGGTCGCTCGTCGCTAAAGTGAGTTAGCAATGAACGGTCGCTCGTCGCTAAAGTGAGTTAGCAATGAACGGTCGCTCGTCGCTAAAGTGAGTTAGCAATGAACGGTCGCTCGTCGCTAAAGTGAGTTAGCAATGAACGGTCGCTCGTCGCTAAAGTGAGTTAGCAATGAACGGTCGCTCGTCGCTAAAGTGAGTTAGCAATGAACGGTCGCTCGTCGCTAAAGTGAGTTAGCAATGAACGGTCGCTCGTCGCTAAAGTGAGTTAGCAAATGAACGGTCGCTCGTCGCTAAAGTGAGTTAGCAATGAACGGTCGCTCGCTCGCTAAAGTGAGTTAGCAATGAACGGTCGCTCGTCGCTAAAGTGAGTTAGCAAATGAACGGTCGCTCGTCGCTAAAGTGAGTTAGCAATGAACGGTCGCTCGTCGCTAAAGTGAGTTAGCAATGAACGGTCGCTCGTCGCGGTAAAGTGAGTTAGCAATGAACGGTCGCTCGTCGCTAAAGTGAGTTAGCAATGAACGGTCGCTCGTCGCTAAAGAGTTAGCAATGAACGGTCGCTCGTCGCTAAAGTGAGTTAGCAATGAACGGTCGCTCGTCGCTAAAGTGAGTTAGCAATGAACGGTCGTTCGTCGCTAAAGTGAGTTAGCAATGAACGGTCGCTCGTCGCTAAAGTGAGTTAGCAATGAACGGTCGCTCGTCGCTAAAGTGAGTTAGTTAGCAATGAACGTCGCTCGTCGCTAAAGTGAGTTAGCAATGAACGGTCGCTCGTCGCTAAAGTGAGTTAGCAATGAACGGTCGCTCGTCGCTAAAGTGAGTTAGCAATGAACGGTCGCTCGTCGCTAAAGTGAGTTAGCAATGAACGGTCGCTCGTCGCTAAAGTGAGTTAACATGAACGGTCGCTCGTCGCTAAAGTGAGTTAGCAATGAACGGTCGCTCGTCGCTAAAGTGAGTTAGCAATGAACGGTCGCTCGTCGCTAAAGTGAGTTAGGTCAATGAACGGTGAACGGTCGCTCGTCGCTAAAGTGAGTTAGCAATGAACGGTCGCTCGTCGCTAAAGTGAGTTAGCAATGAACGGTCGCTCGTCGCTAAAGTGAGTTAGCAATGAACGGTCGCTCGTCGCTAAAGTGAGTTAGCAATGAACGGTCGCTCGTCGCTAAAGTGAGTTAGCAATGAACGGTCGCTCGTCGCTAAAGTGAGTTAGCAATGAACGGTCGCTCGTCGCTAAAGTGAGTTAGCAATGAACGGTCGCTCGTCGCTAAAGTGAGTTAGCAATGAACGGTCGCTCGTCGCTAAAGTGAGTTAGCAATGAACGGTCGCTCGTCGCTAAAGTGAGTTAGCAATGAACGGTCGCTCGTCGCTAAAGTGAGTTAGCAATGAACGAACGGTCGCTCGTCGCTAAAGTGAGTTAGCAATGAACGGTCGCTCGTCGCTAAAGTGAGTTAGCAATGAACGGTCGCTCGTCGCTAAAGTGAGTTAGCAATGAACGGTCGCTCGTCGCTAAAGTGAGTTAGCAATGAACGGTCGCTCGTCGCTAAAGTGAGTTAGCAATGAACGGTCGCTCGTCGCTAAAGTGAGTTAGCAAATGAACGGTCGCTCGTCGCTAAAGTGAGTTAGCAATGAACGGTCGCTCGTCGCTAAAGTGAGTTAGCAATGAACGGTCGCTCGTCGCTAAAGTGAGTTAGCAATGAACGGTCGCTCGTCGCTAAAGTGAGTTAACGGTCAATGAACGGTCGCTCGTGAACGCTAAAGTGAGTTAGCAATGAACGGTCGCTCGTCGCTAAAGTGAGTTAGCAATGAACGGTCGCTCGTCGCTAAAGTGAGTTAGCAATGAACGGTCGCTCGCTCGCGCTAAAGTGAGTTAGCAATGAACGGTCGCTCGTCGCTAAAGTGAGTTAGCAATGAACGGTCGCTCGTCGCTAAAGTGAGTTAGCAATGAACGGTCGTTCGTCGCTAAAGTGAGTTAGCAATGAACGGTCGCTCGTCGCTAAAGTGAGTTAGCAATGAACGGTCGCTCGTCGCTAAAGTGAGTTAGCAATGAACGGTCGCTCGTCGCTAAAGTGAGTTAGCAATGAACGGTCGCTCGTCGCTAAAGTGAGTTAGCAATGAACGGTCGCTCGTCGCTAAAGTGAGTTAGCAATGAACGGTCGCTCGTCGCTAAAGTGAGTTAGCAATGAACGGTCGCTCGTCGCTAAAGTGAGTTAGCAATGAACGGTCGCTCGTCGCTAAAGTGAACGTTAAAGCAAAGTGACAATGAACGGTCGCTCGTCGCTAAAGTGAGTTAGCAATGAACGGTCGCTCGTCGCTAAAGTGAGTTAGCAATGAACGGTCGCTCGTCGCTAAAGTGAGTTAGCAATGAACGGTCGCTCGTCGCTAAAGTGAGAGTTAGCAATGAACGGTCGCTCGTCGCTAAAGTGAGTTAGCAATGAACGGTCGCTCGTCGCTAAAGTGAGTTAGCAATGAACGGTCGCTCGTCGCTAAAGTGAGTTAGCAATGAACGGTCGCTCGTCGCTAAAGTGAGTTAGCAATGAACGGTCGCTCGTCGCTAAAGTGAGTTAGCAATGAACGGTCGCTCGTCGCTAAAGTGAGTTAGCAATGAACGGTCGCTCGTCGCTAAAGTGAGTTAGCAAATGAACGGTCGCTCGTCGCTAAAGTGAGTTAGCAAATGAACGGTCGCTCGTCGCTAAAGTGAGTTAGCAATGAACGGTCGCTCGTCGCTAAAGTGAGTTAGCAATGAACGGTCGCTCGTCGCTAAAGTGAGTTAGCAATGAACGGTCGCTCGTCGTCGCTAAAGTGAGTTAGCAATGAACGGTCGCTCGTCGCTAAAGTGAGTTAGCAATGAAACGGTCGCTCGTCGCTAAAGTGAGTTAGCAATGAACGGTCGTTCGTCGCTAAAGTGAGTTAGCAATGAACGGTCGTTCGTCGCTAAAGTGAGTTAGCAATGAACGGTCGTTCGTCGCTAAAGTGAGTTAGCAATGAACGGTCGTTCGTCGCTAAAGTGAGTTAGCAATGAACGGTCGTTCGTCGCTAAAGTGAGTTAGCAATGAACGGTCGTTCGTCGTTAAAGAGAGTTAGCAATGAACGGTCGTTCGTCGCTAAAGTGAGTTAGCAATGAACGGTCGAACGTGAGTTAGCAATGAACGGTCGCTCGCTCGCTAAAGTGAGTTAGCAATGAACGGTCGCTCGTCGCTAAAGTGAGTTAGCAATGAACGGTCGCTCGTCGCTAAAGTGAGTTAGCAATGAACGGTCGCTCGTCGCTAAAGTGAGTTAGCAATGAACGGTCGCTCGTCGCTAAAGTGAGTTAGCAATGAACGGTCGCTCGCCGCTAAAGTGAGTTAGCAATGAACGGTCGCTCGTCGCTAAAGTGAGTTAGCAATGAACGGTCGCTCGTCGCTAAAAAGAGTTAGCAATGAACGGTCGCTCGTCGCTAAAGTGAGTTAGCAATGAACGGTCGCTCGTCGCTAAAGTGAGTTAGCAATGAACGGTCGCTCGTCGCTAAAAAGTGAGTTAGCAATGAACGGTCGCTCGTCGCTAAAGTGAGTTAGCAATGAACGGTCGCTCGTCGCTAAAGTGAGTTAGCAATGAACGGTCGCTCGTCGCTAAAGTGAGTTAGCAATGAACGGTCGCTCGTCGCTAAAGTGAGTTAGCAATGAACGGTCGCTCGTCGCTAAAAGTGAGTTAGCAATGAACGGTCGCTCGTCGCTAAAGTGAGTTAGCAATGAACGGTCGCTCGTCGCTAAAGTGAGTTAGCAATGAACGGTCGCTCGTCGCTAAAGTGAGTTAGCAATGAACGGTCGCTCGTCGCTAAAGTGAGTTAGCAATGAACGGTCGCTCGTCGCTAAAGTGAGTTAGCAATGAACGGTCGTTCGTCGCTAAAGTGAGTTAGCAATGAACGGTCGCTCGTCGCTAAAGTGAGTTAGCAATGAACGGTCGCTCGTCGCTAAAGTGAGTTAGCAATGAACGGTCGCTCGTCGCTAAAGTGAGTTAGCAATGAACGGTCGCTCGTCAATGAACGGTCGCTCGTCGCTAAAGTGAGTTAGCAATGAACGGTCGCTCGTCGCTAAAGTGAGTTAGCAATGAACGGTCGCTCGTCGCTAAAGTGAGTTAGCAATGAACGGTCGCTCGTCGCTAAAGTGAGTTAGCAATGAACGGTCGCTCGTCGCTAAAGTGAGTTAGCAATGAACGGTCGCTCGTCGCTAAAGTGAGTTAGCAATGAACGGTCGCTCGTCGCTAAAGTGAGTTAGCAATGAACGGTCGTCTCGTCGCTAAAGTGAGTTAGCAATGAACGGTCGCTCGTCGCTAAAAAGTGAGTTAGCAATGAACGGTCGCTCGTCGCTAAAGTGAGTTAGCAATGAACGGTCGCTCGTCGCTAAAGTGAGTTAGCAATGAACGGTCGCTCGTCGCTAAAGTGAGTTAGCAATGAACGGTCGCTCGTCGCTAAAGTGAGTTAGCAAATGAACGGTCGCTCGTCGCTAAAGTGAGTTAGCAATGAACGGTCGCTCGTCGCTAAAGTGAGTTAGCAATGAACGGTCGCTCGTCGCTAAAGTGAGTTAGCAATGAACGGTCGCTCGTCGCTAAAGTGAGTTAGCAATGAACGGTCGCTCGTCGCTTAAAATGAACGGTTAAAGTGAATGAACGGTCGCTCGTCGCTAAAGTGAGTTAGCAATGAACGGTCGCTCGTCGCTAAAGTGAGTTAGCAATGAACGGTCGCTCGTCGCTAAAGTGAGTTAGCAATGAACGGTCGCTCGTCGCTAAAGTGAGTTAGCAATGAACGGTCGCTCGTCGCTAAAGTGAGTTAGCAATGAACGGTCGCTCGTCGCTAAAGTGAGTTAGCAATGAACGGTCGCTCGTCGCTAAAGTGAGTTAGCAATGAACGGTCGCGTCGTCGCTAAAGTGAGTTAGCAATGAAACGGTCGCTCGTCGCTAAAGTGAGTTAGCAATGAACGGTCGCTCGTCGCTAAAGTGAGTTAGCAATGAACGGTCGCTCGTCGCTAAAGTGAGTTAGCAATGAACGGTCGCTCGTCGCTAAAGTGAGTTAGCAATGAACGGTCGCTCGTCGCTAAAGTGAGTTAGCAAATGAACGGTCGCTCGTCGCTAAAGTGAGTTAGCAATGAACGGTCGCTCGTCGCTAAAGTGAGTTAGCAATGAACGGTCGCTCGTCGCTAAAGTGAGTTAGCAATGAACGGTCGCTCGTCGCTAAAGAGTTAGAGAACGGTCGCAAAAGTGAACGGTCGCTCGTCGCTAAAGTGAGTTAGCAATGAACGGTCGCTCGTCGCTAAAGTGAGTTAGCAATGAACGGTCGCTCGTCGCTAAAGTGAGTTAGCAATGAACGGTCGCTCGTCGCTAAAGTGAGTTAGCAATGAACGGTCCTCGTCGTCGCTAAAGTGAGTTAGCAATGAACGGTCGTTCGTCGCTAAAGTGAGTTAGCAATGAACGGTCGCTCGTCGCTAAAGTGAGTTAGCAAATGAACGGTCGCTCGTCGCTAAAGTGAGTTAGCAATGAACGGTCGTCTCGTCGCTAAAGTGAGTTAGCAATGAACGGTCGCTCGTCGCTAAAGTGAGTTAGCAATGAACGGTCGCTCGTCGCTAAAGTGAGTTAGCAATGAACGGTCGCTCGTCGCTAAAGTGAGTTAGCAATGAACGGTCGCTCGTCGCTAAAGTGAGTTAGCAATGAACGGTCGCTCGTCGCTAAAGTGAGTTAGCAATGAACGGTCGTTCGTCGCTAAAGTGAGTTAGCAATGAACGGTCGCTCGTCGCTAAAGTGAGTTAGCAAATGAACGGTCGCTCGTCGCTAAAGTGAGTTAGCAATGAACGGTCGCTCGTCGCTAAAGTGAGTTAGCAATGAACGGTCGCTCGTGAGTTAGCAATGAACGGTCGCTCGTCGCTAAAGTGAGTTAGCAATGAACGGTCGCTCGTCGCTAAAGTGAGTTAGCAATGAACGAACGCTCGTCGCTAAAGTGAGTTAGCAATGAACGGTCGCTCGTCGCTAAAGTGAGTTAGCAATGAACGGTCGCTCGTCGCTAAAGTGAGTTAGCAATGAACGGTCGCTCGTCGCTAAAGTGAGTTAGCAATGAACGGTCGTTCGTCGTCGCTAAAGTGAGTTAGCAATGAACGGTCGCTCGTCGCTAAAGTGAGTTAGCAATGAACGGTCGCTCGTCGCTAAAGTGAGTTAGCAATGAACGGTCGCTCGCCGCTAAAGTGAGTTAGCAATGAACGGTCGCTCGTCGCTAAAGTGAGTTAGCAATGAACGGTCGCTCGTCGCTAAAGTGAGTTAGCAATGAACGGTCGCTCGTCGCTAAAGTGAGTTAGCAATGAACGGTCGCTCGTCGCTAAAGTGAGTTAGCAATGAACGGTCGCTCGTCGCTAAAGTGAGTTAGCAATGAACGGTCGTTCGTCGCCTAAAGTGAGTTAGCAATGAACGGTCGCTCGTCGCTAAAGTGAGTTAGCAATGAACGGTCGCTCGTCGCTAAAGTGAGTTAGCAATGAACGGTCGCTCGTCGCTAAAGTGAGTTAGCAATGAACGGTCGCTCGTCGCTAAAGTGAGTTAGCAATGAACGGTCGCTCGTCGCTAAAGTGAGTTAGCAATGAACGGTCGCTCGTGAAAGGTCAATGAACGGTCGCTCGCTAAAGTGAGTTAGCAATGAACGGTCGCTCGTCGCTAAAGTGAGTTAGCAATGAACGGTCGCTCGTCGCTAAAGTGAGTTAGCAATGAACGGTCGCTCGTCGCTAAAGTGAGTTAGCAATGAACGGTCGCTCGTCGCTAAAGTGAGTTAGCAATGAACGGTCGCTCGTCGCTAAAGTGAGTTAGCAATGAACGGTCGCTCGTCGCTAAAGTGAGTTAGCAATGAACGGTCGCTCGTCGCTAAAGTGAGTTAGCAATGAACGGTCGCTCGTCGCTAAAGTGAGTTAGCAATGAACGGTCGCTCGTCGCTAAAGTGAGTTAGCAATGAACGGTCGCTCGTCGCTAAAGTGAGTTAGCAATGAACGGTCGTTCGTCGCTAAAGTGAGTTTAGCAATGAACGGTCGCTCGTCGCTAAAGTGAGTTAGCAATGAACGGTCGCTCGTCGCTAAAGTGAGTTAGCAATGAACGGTCGCTCGTCGCTAAAGTGAGTTAGCAATGAACGGTCGCTCGTCGCTAAAGTGAGTTAGCAATGAACGGTCGCTCGTCGCTAAAGTGAGTTAGCAATGAACGGTCGCTCGTCTAAAAGTGAGTTAGCAATGAACGGTCGCTCGTCGCTAAAGTGAGTTAGCAATGAACGAACGGTCGCTCGTCGCTAAAGTGAGTTAGCAATGAACGGTCGCTCGTCGCTAAAGTGAGTTAGCAATGAACGGTCGCTCGTCGCTAAAGAGAGTTAGCAATGAACGGTCGCTCGTCGCTAAAGTGAGTTAGCAATGAACGGTCGCTCGTCGCTAAAGTGAGTTAGCAATGGAACGGTCGCTCGTCGCTAAAGTGAGTTAGCAATGAACGGTCGCTCGTCGCTAAAGTGAGTTAGCAATGAACGGTCGCTCGTCGCTAAAGTGAGTTAGCAATGAACGGTCGCTCGTCGCTAAAGTGAGTTAATGAATGAACGGTCGCTCGTCGCTAAAGTGAGTTAGCAATGAACGGTCGTTCGTCGAACGGTCGCTCGTGAAAGTGAGTTAGCAATGAACGGTCGCTCGTCGCTAAAGTGAGTTAGCAATGAACGGTCGCTCGTCGCTAAAGTGAGTTAGCAATGAACGGTCGTTCGTCGCTAAAGTGAGTTAGCAATGAACGGTCGCTCGTCGCTAAAGTGAGTTAGCAATGAACGGTCGCTCGTCGCTAAAGTGAGTTAGCAATGAACGGTCGCTCGTCGCTAAAGTGAGTTAGCAATGAACGGTCGCTCGTCGCTAAAGTGAGTTAGCAATGAACGGTCGCTCGTCGCTAAAGTGAGTTAGCAATGAACGGTCGCTCGTCGCTAAAAGAGAGTTAGCAATGAACGGTCGCTCGTCGCTAAAGTGAGTTAGCAATGAACGGTCGCTCGTCGCTAAAGTGAGTTAGCAATGAACGGTCGCTCGTCGCTAAAGTGAGTTAGCAATGAACGGTCGTTCGTCGCTAAAGTGAGTTAGCAATGAACGGTCGCTCGTCGCTAAAGTGAGTTAGCAATGAACGGTCGCTCGTCGCTAAAGTGAGTTAGCAATGAACGGTCGCTCGTCGCTAAAGTGAGTTAGCAATGAACGGTCGCTCGTCGCTAAAGTGAGTTAGCAATGAACGGTCGCTCGTCGCTAAAGTGAGTTAGCAATGAACGGTCGCTCTCGCCGTGAGTTAGCAATGAACGAGCTCGTCGCTAAAGTGAAGTTAAATGAACGGTCGCTCGTCGCTAAAGTGAGTTAGCAATGAACGGTCGCTCGTCGCTAAAGTGAGTTAGCAATGAACGGTCGCTCGTCGCTAAAGTGAGTTAGCAATGAACGGTCGCTCGCCGCTAAAGTGAGTTAGCAATGAACGGTCGCTCGGTCGCTAAAGTGAGTTAGCAATGAACGGTCGCTCGTCGCTAAAGTGAGTTAGCAATGAACGGTCGTTCGTCGCTAAAGTGAGTTAGCAATGAACGGTCGCTCGTCGCTAAAGTGAGTTAGCAATGAACGGTCGCTCGTCGCTAAAGTGAGTTAGCAATGAACGGAACGGTCGCTCGTCGCTAAAGTGAGTTAGCAATGAACGGTCGCTCGTCGCTAAAGTGAGTTAGCAATGAACGGTCGCTCGTCGCTAAAGTGAGTTAGCAATGAACGGTCGCTCGTCGCTAAAGTGAGTTAGCAAATGAACGGTCGTTCGTCGCTAAAGTGAGTTAGCAATGAACGGTCGCTCGTCGCTAAAGTGAGTTAGCAATGAACGGTCGCTCGTCGCTAAAGTGAGTTAGCAATGAACGGTCGCTCGTCGCTAAAGTGAGTTAGCAATGAACGGTCGCTCGTCGCTAAAGTGAGTTAGCAATGAACGGTCGCTCGTCGCTAAAGTGAGTTAGCAATGAACGGTCGCTCGTCGCTAAAGTGAGTTAGCAATGAACGGTCGCTCGTCGCTAAAGTGAGTTAGCAATGAACGGTCGCGTCGCTAAAGTGAGTTAAGCAATGAACGGTCGCTCGTCGCTAAAGTGAGTTAGCAATGAACGGTCGCTCGTCGCTAAAGTGAGTTAGCAATGAACGGTCGTTCGTCGCTAAAGTGAGTTAGCAATGAACGGTCGCTCGTCGCTAAAGTGAGTTAGCAATGAACGGTCGCTCGTCGCTAAAGTGAGTTAGCAATGAACGGTCGCTCGTCGCTAAAGTGAGTTAGCAATGAACGGTCGCTCGTCGCTAAAGTGAGTTAGCAATGAACGGTCGCTCGCCGCTAAAGTGAGTTAGCAATGAACGGTCGCTCGTCGCTAAAGTGAGTTAGCAATGAACGGTCGCTCGTCGCTAAAGTGAGTTAGCAATGAACGGTCGCTCGTCGCTAAAGTGAGTTAGCAATGAACGGTCGCTCGTCGCTAAAGTGAGTTAGCAATGAACGGTCGCTCGTCGCTAAAGTGAGTTAGCAATGAACGGTCGCTCGTCGCTAAAGTGAGTTAGCAATGAACGGTCGCTCGTCGCTAAAGTGAGTTAGCAATGAACGGTCGCTCGTCGCTAAAGTGAGTTAGCAATGAACGGTCGCTCGTCGCTAAAGTGAGTTAGCAATGAACGGTCGCTCGTCGCTAAAGTGAGTTAGCAATGAACGGTCGCTCGTCGCTAAAGTGAGTTAGCAATGAACGGTCGCTCGTCGCTAAAGTGAGTTAGCATGAATGAACGCTCGCTAAAGTGAGTTAATGAACGGTCGCTCGTCGCTAAAGTGAGTTAGCAATGAACGGTCGCTCGTCGCTAAAGTGAGTTAGCAATGAACGGTCGCTCGTCGCTAAAGTGAGTTAGCAATGAACGGTCGCTCGCTAAAGTGAAGTGAGTTAGCAATGAACGGTCGCTCGTCGCTAAAGTGAGAGTTAGCAATGAACGGTCGCTCGTCGCTAAAGAGTTAGCAATGAACGGTCGCTCGTCGCTAAAGTGAGTTAGCAATGAACGGTCGCTCGTCGCTAAAGTGAGTTAGCAATGAACGGTCGCTCGTCGCTAAAGTGAGTTAGCAATGAACGGTCGCTCGTCGCTAAAGTGAGTTAGCAATGAACGGTCGCTCGTCGCTAAAGTGAGTTAGCAATGAACGGTCGCTCGTCGCTAAAGTGAGTTAGCAATGAACGGTCGCTCGTCGCTAAAGTGAGTTAGCAATGAACGGTCGCTCGTCGCTAAAGTGAGTTAGCAATGAACGGTCGCTCGTCGCTAAAGTGAGTTAGAAATGAACGGTCGCTCGTCGCTAAAGTGAGTTAGCAATGAACGGTCGCTCGTCGCTAAAGTGAGTTAGCAATGAACGGTCGTTCGTCGCTAAAGTGAGTTAGCAATGAACGGTCGCTCGTCGCTAAAGTGAGTTAGCAATGAACGGTCGCTCGTCGCTAAAGTGAGTTAGCAATGAACGGTCGCTCGTCGCTAAAGTGAGTTAGCAATGAACGGTCGCTCGTCGCTAAAGTGAGTTAGCAATGAACGGTCGCTCGTCGCTAAAGTGAGTTAGCAATGAACGGTCGCTCGTCGCTAAAGTGAGTTAGCAATGAACGGTCGCTCGTCGCTAAAGTGAGTTAGCAATGAACGGTCGCTCTCGTCGCTAAAGTGAGTTAGCAATGAACGGTCGCTCGTCGCTAAAGTGAGTTAGCAATGAACGGTCGCTCGTCGCTAAAGTGAGTTAGCAATGAACGGTCGCTCGTCGCTAAAGTGAGTTAGCAATGAACGGTCGCTCGTCGCTAAAGTGAGTTAGCAATGAACGGTCGCTCGTCGCTAAAGTGAGTTAGCAATGAACGGTCGCTCGTCGCTAAAGTGAGTTAGCAATGAACGGTCGCTCGTCGCTAAAGTGAGTTAGCAATGAACGGTCGCTCGTCGCTAAAGTGAGTTAGCAATGAACGGTCGCTCGTCGCTAAAGTGAGTTAGCAATGAACGGTCGCTCGTCGCTAAAGTGAGTTAGCAATGAACGGTCGCTCGTCGCTAAAGTGAGTTAGCAATGAACGGGTCGCGCGTCGCTAAAGTGAGTTAGCAATGAACGGTCGTTCGTCGCTAAAGTGAGTTAGCAATGAACGGTCGCTCGTCGCTAAAGTGAGTTAGCAATGAACGGTCGCTCGTCGCTAAAGTGAGTTAGCAATGAACGGTCGCTCGCTCGTCTAAAGTGAGTTAGCAATGAACGGTCGCTCGTCGCTAAAGTGAGTTAGCAATGAACGGTCGCTCGTCGCTAAAGTGAGTTAGCAATGAACGGTCGCTCGTCGCTAAAGAGAGTTAGCAATGAACGGTCGCTCGTCGCTAAAGTGAGTTAGCAATGAACGGTCGCGTCGCTAAAGTGAGTTAGCAATGAACGGTCGCTCGTCGCTAAAGTGAGTTAGCAATGAACGGTCGCTCGTCGCTAAAGTGAGTTAGCAATGAACGGTCGCTCGTCGCTAAAATGAACGGAGTTAGCAATGAACGGTCGCTCGTCGCTAAAGTGAGTTAGCAATGAACGGTCGCTCGTCGCTAAAGTGAGTTAGCAATGAACGGTCGCTCGTCGCTAAAGTGAGTTAGCAATGAACGGTCGCTCGTCGCTAAAGTGAGTTAGCAATGAACGGTCGCTCGTCGCTAAAGTGAGTTAGCAATGAACGGTCGCTCGTCGCTAAAGTGAGTTAGCAATGAACGGTCGCTCGTCGCTAAAGTGAGTTAGCAAATGAACGGTCGCTCGTCGCTAAAGTGAGTTAGCAATGAACGGTCGCTCGTCGCTAAAGTGAGTTAGCAATGAACGGTCGCTCGTCGCTAAAAGTGAGTTAGCAATGAACGGTCGCTCGTCGCTAAAGTGAGTTAGCAATGAACGGTCGCTCGTCGCTAAAGTGAGTTAGCAATGAACGGTCGCTCGTCGCTAAAGTGAGTTAGCAATGAACGGTCGCTCGTCGCTAAAGTGAGTTAGCAATGAACGGTCGCTCGTCGCTAAAGTGAGTTAGCAATGAACGGTCGCTCGTCGCTAAAGTGAGTTAGCAATGAACGGTCGCTCGTCGTAAAGTGAGTTAGCAATGAACGGTCGCTCGTCGCTAAAGTGAGTTAGCAATGAACGGTCGCTCGAACGGTCGCTAAAGTGAGTTAGCAATGAACGGTCGCTCGTCGCTAAAGTGAGTTAGCAATGAACGGTCGCTCGTCGCTAAAGTGAGTTAGCAAATGAACGGTCGCTCGTCGCTAAAGTGAGTTAGCAATGAACGGTCGCTCGTCGCTAAAGTGAGTTAGCAATGAACGGTCGCTCGTCGCTAAAGTGAGTTAGCAATGAACGGTCGCTCGTCGCTAAAGTGAGTTAGCAAATGAACGGTCGCTCGTCGCTAAAAAGTGAGTTAGCAATGAACGGTCGCTCGTCGCTAAAGTGAGTTAGCAATGAACGGTCGCTCGTCGCTAAAGTGAGTTAGCAATGAACGGTCGCTCGTCGCTAAAGTGAGTTAGCAATGAACGGTCGCTCGTCGCTAAAGTGAGTTAGCAATGAACGGTCGCTCGTCGCTAAAGTGAGTTAGCAATGAACGGTCGCTCGTCGCTAAAGTGAGTTAGCAATGAACGGTCGCTCGTCGCTAAAGTGAGTTAGCAATGAACGGTCGCTCGTCGCTAAAGTGAGTTAGCAAATGAACGGTCGCTCGTCGCTAAAGTGAGTTAGCAATGAACGGTCGCTCGTCGCTAAAGTGAGTTAGCAATGAACGGTCGCTCGTCGCTAAAGTGAGTTAGCAATGAACGGTCGCTCGTCGCTAAAGTGAGTTAGCAATGAACGGTCGCTCGTCGCTAAAGTGAGTTAGCAATGAACGGTCGCTCGTCGCTAAAGTGAGTTAGCAATGAACGGTCGCTCGCTCGCTAAAGTGAGTTAGCAATGAACGGTCGCTCGTCTAAAAGTGAGTTAGCAATGAACGGTCGCTCGTCGCTAAAGTGAGTTAGCAATGAACGGTCGCTCGTCGCTAAAGTGAGTTAGCAATGAACGGTCGCTCGTCGCTAAAGTGAGTTAGCAATGAACGGTCGCTCGCTAAAGCTAAAGTGAGTTAGCAATGAACGGTCGCTCGTCGCTAAAGTGAGTTAGCAATGAACGTCGCTCGTCGCTAAAGTGAGTTAGCAATGAACGGTCGCTCGTCGCTAAAGTGAGTTAGCAATGAACGGTCGCTCGTCGCTAAAGTGAGTTAGCAATGAACGGTCGCTCGTCGCTAAAGTGAGTTAGCAATGAACGGTCGCTCGTCGCTAAAGTGAGTTAGCAATGAACGGTCGCTCGTCGCTAAAGTGAGTTAGCAAATGAACGGTCGCTCGTCGCTAAAGTGAGTTAGCAATGAACGGTCGCTCGTCGCTAAAGTGAGTTAGCAATGAACGGTCGCTCGTCGCTAAAGTGAGTTAGCAATGAACGGTCGTCGTCGTCGCTAAAGTGAGTTAGCAATGAACGGTCGCTCGTCGCTAAAGTGAGTTAGCAAATGAACGGTCGCTCGTCGCTAAAGTGAGTTAGCAATGAACGGTCGCTCGTCGCTAAAGTGAGTTAGCAATGAACGGTCGCTCGTCGCTAAAGTGAGTTAGCAATGAACGGTCGTTCGTCGCTAAAGTGAGTTAGCAATGAACGGTCGCTCGTCGCTAAAGTGAGTTAGCAATGAACGGTCGCTCGTCGCTAAAGTGAGTTAGCAATGAACGGTCGCTCGTCGCTAAAGCTTAAATGAACGGTCGAGTTCGCAAAGTGAACGGTGAACGGTCGCTCGTCGCTAAAGTGAGTTAGCAATGAACGGTCGCTCGTCGCTAAAGTGAGTTAGCAATGAACGGTCGCTCGTCGCTAAAGTGAGTTAGCAATGAACGGTCGCTCGTCGCTAAAGTGAGTTAGCAATGAACGGTCGCTCGTCGCTAAAGTGAGTTAGCAATGAACGGTCGCTCGTCGCTAAAGTGAGTTAGCAATGAACGGTCGCTCGTCGCTAAAGTGAGTTAGCAATGAACGGTCGCTCGTCGCTAAAGTGAGTTAGCAATGAACGGTCGCTCGTCGCTAAAGTGAGTTAGCAATGAACGGTCGCTCGTCGCTAAAGTGAGTTAGCAATGAACGGTCGCTCGTCGCTAAAGTGAGTTAGCAATGAACGGTCGCTCGTCGCTAAAGTGAAAGTGAGTAGCAATGAACGGTCGCTCGAAAGTGAGTTAGCAATGAACGGTCGCTCGTCGCTAAAGTGAGTTAGCAATGAACGGTCGCTCGTCGCTAAAGTGAGTTAGCAATGAACGGTCGCTCGTCGCTAAAGTGAGTTAGCAATGAACGGTCGCTCGTCGCTAAAGTGAGTTAGCAATGAAACGGTCGCTCGTCGCTAAAGTGAGTTAGCAAATGAACGGTCGCTCGTCGCTAAAGTGAGAGTTAGCAATGAACGGTCGCTCGTCGCTAAAGTGAGTTAGCAATGAACGGTCGCTCGTCGCTAAAGTGAGTTAGCAATGAACGGTCGCTCGTCGCTAAAGTGAGTTAGCAATGAACGGTCGCTCGTCGCTAAAGTGAGTTAGCAATGAACGGTCGCTCGTCGCTAAAGTGAGTTAGCAATGAACGGTCGCTCGTCGCTAAAGTGAGTTAGCAATGAACGGTCGCTCGTCGCTAAAGTGAGTTAGCAATGAACGGTCGCTCGTCGCTAAAGTGAGTTAGCAATGAACGGTCGCTCGTCGCTAAAGTGAGTTAGCAATGAACGGTCGCTCGTCGCTAAAGTGAGTTAGCAATGAACGGTCGCTCGTCGCTAAAGTGAGTTAGCAATGAACGGTCGCTCGTCGCTAAAGTGAGTTAGCAATGAACGGTCGCTCGTCGCTAAAGTGAGTTAGCAATGAACGGTCGCTCGTCGCTAAAGTGAGTTAGCAATGAACGGTCGCTCGTCGCTAAAGTGAGTTAGCAATGAACGGTCGCTCGTCGCTAAAGTGAGTTAGCAATGAACGGTCGCTCGTCGCTAAAGTGAGTTAGCAATGAACGGTCGCTCGTCGCTAAAGTGAGTTAGCAAATGAACGGTCGCTCGTCGCTAAAGTGAGTTAGCAATGAACGGTCGCTCGTCGCTAAAGTGAACGTTAGCAATGAACGGTCGCTCGTCGCTAAAGTGAGTTAGCAATGAACGGTCGCTCGTCGCTAAAGTGAGTTAGCAATGAACGGTCGCTCGTCGCTAAAGTGAGTTAGCAATGAACGGTCGCTCGTCGCTAAAGTGAGTTAGCAATGAACGGTCGCTCGTCGCTAAAGTGAGTTAGCAATGAACGGTCGCTCGTCGCTAAAGTGAGTTAGCAATGAACGGTCGCTCGTCGCTAAAGTGAGTTAGCAAATGAACGGTCGCTCGTCGCTAAAGTGAGTTAGCAATGAACGGTCGCTCGTCGCTAAAGTGAGTTAGCAATGAACGGTCGCTCGTCGCTAAAGTGAGTTAGCAATGAACGGTCGCTCGTCGCTAAAGTGAGTTAGCAATGAACGGTCGCTCGTCGCTAAAGTGAGTTAGCAATGAACGGTCGCTCGTCGCTAAAGTGAGTTAGCAATGAACGGTCGCTCGTCGCTAAAGTGAGTTAGCAATGAACGGTCGCTCGTCGCTAAAGTGAGTTAGCAATGAACGGTCGCTCGTCGCTAAAGTGAGTTAGCAATGAACGGTCGCTCGTCGCTAAAGTGAGTTAGCAATGAACGGTCGCTCGTCGCTAAAGTGAGTTAGCAATGAACGGTCGCTCGTCGCTAAAGTGAGTTAGCAATGAACGGTCGCTCGTCGCTAAAGTGAGTTAGCAATGAACGGTCGCTCGTCGCTAAAGTGAGTTAGCAATGAACGGTCGAACTCGTCGCTAAAGTGAGTTAGCAATGAACGGTCGCTCGTCGCTAAAGTGAGTTAGCAATGAACGGTCGCTCGTCGCTAAAGTGAGTTAGCAATGAACGGTCGCTCGTCGCTAAAGTGAGTTAGCAATGAACGGTCGCTCGTCGCTAAAGTGAGTTAGCAATGAACGGTCGCTCGTCGCTAAAGTGAGTTAGCAATGAACGGTCGCTCGTCGCTAAAGTGAGTTAGCAATGAACGGTCGCTCGTCGCTAAAGTGAGTTAGCAAATGAACGGTCGCTCGCCGCTAAAGTGAGTTAGCAATGAACGGTCGCTCGTCGCTAAAGTGAGTTAGCAATGAACGGTCGCTCGTCGCTAAAGTGAGTTAGCAATGAACGGTCGCTCGTCGCTAAAGTGAGTTAGCAATGAACGGTCGCTCGTCGCTAAAGTGAGTTAGCAATGAACGGTCGCTCGTCGCTAAAGTGAGTTAGCAATGAACGGTCGCTCGTCGCTAAAGTGAGTTAGCAATGAACGGTCGCTCGTCGCTAAAGTGAGTTAGCAATGAACGGTCGCTCGTCGCTAAAGTGAGTTAGCAATGAACGGTCGCTCGTCGCTAAAGTGAGTTAGCAATGAACGGTCGCTCGTCGCTAAAGTGAGTTAGCAATGAACGGTCGCTCGGTCGCTAAAGTGAGTTAGCAATGAACGGTCGCTCGTCGCTAAAGTGAGTTAGCAATGAACGGTCGCTCGTCGCTAAAGTGAGTTAGCAATGAACGGTCGCTCGTCGCTAAAGTGAGTTAGCAATGAACGGTCGCTCGTCGCTAAAGTGAGTTAGCAATGAACGGTCGCTCGTCGCTAAAGTGAGTTAGCAATGAACGGTCGCTCGTCGCTAAAGTGAGTTAGCAATGAACGGTCGCTCGTCGCTAAAGTGAGTTAGCAATGAACGGTCGCTCGTCGCTAAAGTGAGTTAGCAATGAACGGTCGCTCGTCGCTAAAGTGAGTTAGCAATGAACGGTCGCTCGTCGCTAAAGTGAGTTAGCAAATGAACGGTCGCTCGTCGCTAAAGTGAGTTAGCAATGAACGGTCGCTCGTCGCTAAAGTGAGTTAGCAATGAACGGTCGCTCGTCGCTAAAGTGAGTTAGCAATGAACGGTCGCTCGTCGCTAAAGTGAGTTAGCAATGAACGGTCGCTCGCCGCTAAAGTGAGTTAGCAATGAACGGTCGCTCGTCGCTAAAGTGAGTTAGCAATGAACGGTCGCTCGTCGCTAAAGTGAGTTAGCAATGAACGGTCGCTCGTCGCTAAAGTGAGTTAGCAATGAACGGTCGCTCGTCGCTAAAGTGAGTTAGCAATGAACGGTCGCTCGTCGCTAAAGTGAGTTAGCAATGAACGGTCGCTCGTCGCTAAAGTGAGTTAGCAATGAACGGTCGCTCGTCGCTAAAGTGAGTTAGCAATGAACGGTCGCTCGTCGCTAAAGTGAGTTAGCAATGAACGGTCGCTCGTCGCTAAAGTGAGTTAGCAATGAACGGTCGCTCGTCGCTAAAGTGAGTTAGCAATGAACGGTCGCTCGTCGCTAAAGTGAGTTAGCAATGAACGGTCGCTCGTCGCTAAAGTGAGTTAGCAATGAACGGTCGCTCGTCGCTAAAGTGAGTTAGCAATGAACGGTCGCTCGTCGCTAAAGTGAGTTAGCAATGAACGGTCGCTCGTCGCTAAAGTGAGTTAGCAATGAACGGTCGCTCGTCGCTAAAGTGAGTTAGCAATGAACGGTCGCTCGTCGCTAAAGTGAGTTAGCAATGAACGGTCGCTCGTCGCTAAAGTGAGTTAGCAATGAACGGTCGCTCGTCGCTAAAGTGAGTTAGCAATGAACGGTCGCTCGTCGCTAAAGTGAGTTAGCAATGAACGGTCGCTCGTCGCTAAAGTGAGTTAGCAATGAACGGTCGCTCGTCGCTAAAGTGAGTTAGCAATGAACGGTCGCTCGTCGCTAAAGTGAGTTAGCAATGAACGGTCGCTCGTCGCTAAAGTGAGTTAGCAATGAACGGTCGCTCGTCGCTAAAGTGAGTTAGCAATGAACGGTCGCTCGTCGCTAAAGTGAGTTAGCAATGAACGGTCGCTCGTCGCTAAAGTGAGTTAGCAATGAACGGTCGCTCGTCGCTAAAGTGAGTTAGCAATGAACGGTCGCTCGTCGCTAAAGTGAGTTAGCAATGAACGGTCGCTCGTCGCTAAAGTGAGTTAGCAATGAACGGTCGCTCGTCGCTAAAGTGAGTTAGCAATGAACGGTCGCTCGTCGCTAAAGTGAGTTAGCAATGAACGGTCGCTCGTCGCTAAAGTGAGTTAGCAATGAACGGGTCGCTCGTCGCTAAAGTGAGTTAGCAATGAACGGTCGCTCGTCGCTAAAGTGAGTTAGCAATGAACGGTCGCTCGTCGCTAAAGTGAGTTAGCAATGAACGGTCGCTCGTCGCTAAAGTGAGTTAGCAATGAACGGTCGCTCGTCGCTAAAGTGAGTTAGCAATGAACGGTCGCTCGTCGCTAAAGTGAGTTAGCAATGAACGGTCGCTCGTCGCTAAAGTGAGTTAGCAATGAACGGTCGCTCGTCGCTAAAGTGAGTTAGCAATGAACGGTCGCTCGTCGCTAAAGTGAGTTAGCAATGAACGGTCGCTCGTCCGCTAAAGTGAGTTAGCAATGAACGGTCGCTCGTCGCTAAAGTGAGTTAGCAATGAACGGTCGCTCGTCGCTAAAGTGAGTTAGCAATGAACGGTCGCTCGTCGCTAAAGTGAGTTAGCAATGAACGGTCGCTCGCCGCTAAAGTGAGTTAGCAATGAACGGTCGCTCGTCGCTAAAGTGAGTTAGCAATGAACGGTCGCTCGTCGCTAAAGTGAGTTAGCAATGAACGGTCGCTCGTCGCTAAAGTGAGTTAGCAATGAACGGTCGCTCGTCGCTAAAGTGAGTTAGCAATGAACGGTCGCTCGTCGCTAAAGTGAGTTAGCAATGAACGGTCGCTCGTCGCTAAAGTGAGTTAGCAATGAACGGTCGCTCGTCGCTAAAGTGAGTTAGCAATGAACGGTCGTCGTCAAAAGTTAGCAATGAACGGTCGCTCGTCGCTAAAGTGAGTTAGCAATGAACGGTCGCTCGTCGCTAAAGTGAGTTAGCAATGAACGGTCGCTCGTCGCTAAAGTGAGTTAGCAATGAACGGTCGCTCGTCGCTAAAGTGAGTTAGCAATGAACGGTCGCTCGTCGCTAAAGTGAGTTAGCAATGAACGGTCGTTCGTCGCTAAAGTGAGTTAGCAATGAACGGTCGCTCATCGCTAAAGTGAGTTAGCAATGAACGGTCGCTCGTCGCTAAAGTGAGTTAGCAATGAACGGTCGCTCGTCGCTAAAGTGAGTTAGCAATGAAGTCGCTCGTCGCTAAAGTGAGTTAGCAATGAACGGTCGCTCGTCGCTAAAGTGAGTTAGCAATGAACGGTCGCTCGTCGCTAAAGTGAGTTAGCAATGAACGGTCGCTCGTCGCTAAAGTGAGTTAGCAATGAACGGTCGCTCGTCGCTAAAGTGAGTTAGCAATGAACGGTCGCTCGTCGCTAAAGTGAGTTAGCAATGAACGGTCGCTCGTCGGGCAAAGTGAGTTAGCAATGAACGGTCGCTCGTCGCTAAAGTGAGTTAGCAATGAACGGTCGCTCGTCGCTAAAGTGAGTTAGCAATGAACGGTCGCTCGTCGCCAAAGTGAGTTAGCAATGAACGGTCGCTCGTCGCTAAAGTGAGTTAGCAATGAACGGTCGCTCGTCGCTAAAGTGAGTTAGCAATGAACGGTCGCTCGTCGCTAAAGTGAGTTAGCAATGAACGGTCGCTCGTCGCTAAAGTGAGTTAGCAATGAACGGTCGCTCGTCGCTAAAGTGAGTTAGCAATGAACGGTCGCTCGTCGCTAAAGAACTAGTTAGCAATGAACGGTCGCTCGTCGCTAAAGTGAGTTAGAATGAACGGTCGCTCGTCGCTAAAGTGAGTTAGCAATGAACGGTCGCTCGTCGCTAAAGTGAGTTAACAATGAACGGTCGCTCGTCGCTAAAGTGAGTTAGCAATGAACGGTCGCTCGTCGCTAAAGTGAGTTAGCAATGAACGGTCGCTCGTCGCTAAAGTGAGTTAGCAATGAACGGTCGCTCGTCGCTAAAGTGAGTTAGCAATGAACGGTCGCTCGTCGCTAAAGTGAGTTAGCAATGAACGGTCGCTCGTCGCTAAAGAGAGTTAGCAATGAACGGTCGCTCGTCGCTAAAGTGAGTTAGCAATGAACGGTCGCTCGTCGCTAAAGTGAGTTAGCAATGAACGGTCGCTCGTCGCTAAAGTGAGTTAGCAATGAACGGTCGCTCGTCGCTAAAGTGAGTTAGCAATGAACGGTCGCTCGCCGCTAAAGTGAGTTAGCAATGAACGGTCGCTCGTCGCTAAAGTGAGTTAGCAATGAACGGTCGCTCGTCGCTAAAGTGAGTTAGCAATGAACGGTCGCTCGTCGCTAAAGTGAGTTAGCAATGAACGGTCGCTCGTCGCTTAAAGTGAGTTAGCAATGAACGGTCGCTCGGCGCTAAAGTGAGTTAGCAATGAACGGTCGCTCGTCGCTAAAGTGAGTTAGCAATGAACGGTCGCTCGTCGCTAAAGTGAGTTAGCAATGAACGGTCGCTCGTCGCTAAAGTGAGTTAGCAATGAACGGTCGCTCGTCGCTAAAGTGAGTTAGCAATGAACGGTCGCTCGTCGCTAAAGTGAGTTAGCAATGAACGGTCGCTCGCCGCTAAAGTGAGTTAGCAAATGAACGGTCGCTCGTCGCTAAAGTGAGTTAACAATGAACGGTCGCTCGTCGCTAAAGTGAGTTAGCAATGAACGGTCGCTCGTCGCTAAAGTGAGTTAGCAATGAACGGTCGCTCGTCGCTAAAGTGAGTTAGCAAATGAACGGTCGCTCGTCGCTAAAGTGAGTTAAAATGAACGGTCGCTCGTCGCTAAAGTGAGTTAGCAATGAACGGTCGTTCGTCGCTAAAGTGAGTTCGGCAATGAACGGTCGCTCGTCGCTAAAGTGAGTTAGCAATGAACGGTCGCTCGCCGTCTAAAGTGAGTTAGCAATGAACGGTCGCTCGTCGCTAAAGTGAGTTAGCAATGAACGGTCGCTCGTCGCTAAAGTGAGTTAACAATGAACGGTCGCTCGTCGCTAAAGTGAGTTAGCAATGAACGGTCGCTCGCCGCTAAAGTGAGTTAGCAATGAACGGTCGCTCGTCGCTAAAGTGAGTTAGCAATGAACGGTCGCTCGTCGCTAAAGTGAGTTAGCAATGAACGGTCGCTCGTCGCTAAAGAGAGTTAGCAATGAACGGTCGCTCGTCGCTAAAGTGAGTTAGCAATGAACGGTCGCTCGTCGCTAAAGTGAGTTAGCAATGAACGGTCGCTCATCGCCAAAGTGAGTTAGCAATGAACGGTCGCTCGTCGCTAAAGTGAGTTAGCAATGAACGGTCGCTCGTCGCTAAAGAGAGTTAGCAATGAACGGTCGCTCGTCGCTAAAGTGAGTTAGCAATGAACGGTCGCTCGTCGCTAAAGTGAGTTCGCAATGAACGGTCGCTCGCCGCTAAAGTGAGTTAGCAATGAACGGTCGCTCGCCGCTAAAGTGAGTTAGCAATGAACGGTCGCTCGTCGCTAAAGTGAGTTAGCAATGAACGGTCGTCGTCGCTAAAGTGAGTTAGCAATGAACGGTCGCTTCGTCGCTAAAGTGAGTTAGCAATGAACGGTCGCTCGTCGCTAAAGTGAGTTAGCAATGAACGGTCGCTCGTCGCTAAAGTGAGTTAGCAATGAACGGTCGCTCGTCGCTAAAGTGAGTTAGCAATGAACGGTCGCTCGTCGCTAAAGTGAGTTAGCAATGAACGGTCGCTCGTCGCTAAAGTGAGTTAGCAATGAACGGTCGCTCGTCGCTAAAGTGAGTTAGCAATGAACGGTCGCTCGTCGCTAAAGTGAGTTAGCAATGAACGGTCGCTCGGTCGCTCGCTAAAGTGAGTTAGCAATGAACGGTCGCTCGTCGCTAAAGTGAGTTAGCAATGAACGGTCGCTCGTCGCTAAAGTGAGTTAGCAATGAACGGTCGCTCGTCGCTAAAGTGAGTTAGCAATGAACGGTCGCTCATCGCTAAAGTGAGTTAGCAATGAACGGTCGCTCGGCCGCTAAAGTGAGTTAGCAATGAACGGTCGCTCGTCGCTAAAGTGAGTTAGCAATGAACGGTCGCTCGCCGCTAAAGTGAGTTAGCAATGAACGGTCGCTCGTCGCTAAAGTGAGTTAGCAATGAACGGTCGCTCACGCTAAAGTGAGTTAGCAATGAACGGTCGCTCGTCGCTAAAGTGAGTTAGCAAATGAACGGTCGCTCGTCGCTAAAGTGAGTTAGTTAGCAATGAACGGTCGCTCGTCGCTAAAGTGAGTTAGCAATGAACGGTCGCTCGTCGCTAAAGTGAGTTAGCAATGAACGGTCGCTCGTCGCTAAAGTGAGTTAGCAATGAACGGTCGCTCGTCGCTAAAGTGAGTTAGCAATGAACGGTCGCTCGTCGCTAAAGTGAGTTAGCAATGAACGGTCGCTCGTCGCTAAAGAGAGTTAGCAATGAACGGTCGCCGTCGCTAAAAGTGAGTTCGCAATGAACGGGTCGCTCGTCGCTAAAGTGAGTTAACAATGAACGGTCGCTCGTCGCTAAGTGAGTTAGCAATGAACGGTCGCTCGTCGCTAAAGTGAGTTAACAATGAACGGTCGCTCGTCGCTAAAGTGAGTTAGCAATGAACGGTCGTTCGCCGCTAAAGTGAGTTAACAATGAACGGTCGTTCGTCGCTAAAGTGAGTTAACAATGAACGGTCGTTCGTCGCTAAAGTGAGTTAACAATGAACGGTCGTTCGTCGCTAAAGTGAGTTAACAATGAACGGTCGTTCGTCGCTAAAGTGAGTTAGCAATGAACGGTCGTTCGTCGTTAAAGTGAGTTAGCAATGAACGGTCGTTCGTCGCTAAAGTGAGTTAGCAATGAACGGTCGTTCGCCGCTAAAGTGAGTTTACAATGAACGGTCGTTCGTTGCTAAAGTGAGTTAGCAATGAACGGTCGTTCGTCGTTAAAGTGAGTTAGCAATGAACGGTCGCTCGCCGCTAAAGTGAGTTAACAATGAACGGTCGCTCGTCGCTAAAGTGAGTTAGCAATGAACGGTCGCTCGTCGCTAAAGTGAGTTAGCAATGAACGGTCGCTCGTCGCTAAAGTGAGTTAGCAATGAACGGGTCGCTCGTCGCTAAAGTGAGTTAGCAATGAACGGTCGCTCGTCGCTAAAGTGAGTTCGCAATGAACGGTCGCTCGCCGCTAAAGTGAGTTAGCAATGAACGGTCGCTCGTCGCTAAAGTGAGTTAGCAATGAACGGTCGCTCGTCGCTAAAGTGAGTTAGCAATGAACGGTCGCTCGTCGCTAAAGTGAGTTAGCAATGAACGGTCGCTCGTCGCTAAAGTGAGTTAGCAATGAACGGTCGCTCGTCGCTAAAGTGAGTTAGCAATGAACGGTCGCTCGTCGCTAAAGTGAGTTAACAATGAACGGTCGCTCGTCGCTAAAGTGAGTTAGCAATGAACGGTCGCTCATCGGTAAAGTGAGTTAGCAATGAACGGTCGCTCGACGCTAAAGTGAGTTAGCAATGAACGGTCGCTCGTCGCTAAAGTGAGTTAGCAATGAACGGTCGCTCGTCGCTAAAGTGAGTTAGCAATGAACGGTCGCTCGTCGCTAAAGTGAGTTAGCAATGAACGGTCGCTCGCCGCTAAAGTGAGTTAGCAATGAACGGTCGCTCGTCGCTAAAGTGAGTTAGCAATGAACGGCCGCTCGTCGCTAAAGTGAGTTAGCAATGAACGGTCGCTCGTCGCTAAAGTGAGTTAGCAATGAACGGTCGCTCGTCAGCAAAGTGAGTTAGCAATGAACGGTCGCTCGTCGCTAAAGTGAGTTAGCAATGAACGGTCGCTCGTCGCTAAAGTGAGTTCGCAATGAACGGTCGCTCGTCGCAAAGTGAGTTAACAATGAACGGTCGCTCGCCGCTTAAAGTGAGTTAGCAATGAACGGTCGCTCGTCGCTAAAGTGAGTTAGCAATGAACGGTCGCTCGTCGCTAAAGAGAGTTAGCAATGAACGGTCGCTCGGCCGCTAAAGTGAGTTAGCAATGAACGGTCGCTCGTCGTTAAAGTGAGTTAACAAATGAACGGTCGCTCGTCGCTAAAGTGAGTTAACAATGAACGGTCGCTCGTCGCCAAAGTGAATTCCGCAATGAACGGTCGCTTGTCGCTAAAGTGAGTTAGCAATGAACGGTCGCTCGCGCTAAAGTGAGTTAGCAATGAACGGGTC